>JAPYZO010005153.1:0-12589 GCA_030522905.1 Torymus flavipes | reverse complement strand
TATCAAAAAAGTACAATCAAGGAAAGATCAAAACGAATGAAGATTTTTGACAAAAACTCTCTCCCTCCGAAAACTGCCCGCGCTCGTCTCGCTCTCGTCATCAATCCACACGCATACACGACATACGTATGTACCGATGTACGTTACATACACGCATACTTATATATACATGCGCAGCGCTGGGTGGCAGCGCGAGTCGGTCGAAGGCCCATTGTGTTGTCGCGGCCCGAGCGGAAAGGATCTCGGGGTTTCTCCCGCCGCCGCGCGCGAGTTATAATACGCAGTGTCTCGCGGTGCTGTGCTGCCTGCTGCTGCTGCTCCGGTAGTCCGGTACAGCTGTCGTGTGTTTAAGTAGTGTCAGTCAGTTGGACCAGAGGGTCAAAATGGCTGTGATCGGCTCGCTCGTTTCAGTCGCGTTCTCGCTCTTCTTCACGCCGTTCCTCATGTTCCTCCTGTCGATCATCTTCCTAGCTTCGATGGGAAAATCCCTTGGTGTGCGTAGGCTCTACATCAAGCTCCTGCTCGCCCTCTTTGAGGTTAGTTCTCCACAGCTTCATCGCGCTGTTACACATCTATATACGCGTACGTAATTATTGTGTGTGTATGTGTAACTGAAGAGAAGCACGCCCGTGCTCGCTCTCGCCCGCCCGCCAGCCTGCCGCGAGAGACTTGGAACGCGAGAAATTTATTCCTGGCGCACTTGGCCTTAGAGCTCGCGCCTCCTCATGCCTCTCCCTTCTCTCCAACGCTGGAAACGGCTGTTGTCCTCCACTCTCAGCCGCGAGTGCCTACCTGTATATCTCTCTCTCTCTCTCTTTTTTTATGCCCTGGCCTTGGGAGATGAGATTCCCCTGCACGCGAGCAGCGACCTGGGATAATTCAACGACACGGCAGAAGAGGCGGCTTTTCTCGCGCGTGTAACGATTTTTTAACGCGGACGCCGCCGCCGTCGTCAGTGTGCCCGTGCGCCTCTCAAACACGTGTCTCCACGCGAACTGTTGTCGCTCGCAAGAGAGAGAGAGAGAGAGATAATAAAATTTGGAGCCCACGATATAATCACACCTGCGGGTCTGTATATACGTATAGGTATATCTGAACGTTTCTTCAAATTTAGAACGCGCTCGCGACTAGATGGATAGACTTATTACTTACCTATATACATTCAGTATATGCCAAGAAGTATACGGCGAGAAGCTCGCGAAACCTTTATCAGGGGCTTGGTTGCAATTTTTTTATTTAAAAATTAAGACGTTATCGCGTGTGACATTTTGCTCAAAGAAAAGCCGTTTAAAGTGCGTTAAGAAAACAATGATCCCTTAAATAAACCGTGATAAGGGAAGACACTAATTGAAACCTTTATAATTTCAATAATAATATTCGCAAAAAGATCTGGTGGCATAGAAACACTAAAGATATAAAAACAATAAAGTATAAATTGAATGAAAATAGTACTTTTCGATACTAGTGCGATAAAACTGATTCTTGCACGAGTGCGTGAGAATCATTTTTATCACATGTATCGAACATTATTTTTTGACACAACGTTCGTAAAACAATAACTTTGTTAACAAATTTGTTTACTCGAATCAATAAAACTTCTTTTTTCATTTTAAATAAAGTAAATATTTATTTCTATAATAAATCTCATTTGGCAAAAGATATATTTAAAGCCATGTTCAAGTTTAAAATATGAAACTTTACACCTTAAACTGCAAATATCACTTTGCAAATATATGTCAAAAATAATGGTATAAATATTGAAAGATTGATGCCATTATTTACATTTGATTATCGAAAATCGGCTTAGATGCGATATTAGTAATTTAATTTATAACTTAAGTTGACTGCCTCGTTTGCTATTCTGTAAATTAATACTCATGCATATGCACAGAGAATACGTTTAGTAAACAATCGCTTTGACACTACACCACCTGAAAGTGGGGTTTGTATATCTCGTAAAGCGCATCGATCAAAGCAGCCACATAATCAACTGCATTCCCAAAAAATGTCGGCGCGCCGCTCATCATCACGTGTGACTTTTCATCGATCGCGCGGCGCTCGCATGCAACAAGGGGGCCTTACTCTGCACATAGGTTATACATTATTTTTTTATCTACATATATTTTCTAATATTCGAGCAGAAGCACATTCTTTCAAGTGAACAGATTGTGCGTGTGCTTCAATAATTTTGTAAATACGAAAATTGATTGAGAAATATGAAAAATCAAATACAGAAATCTGAAATTGAGTCTGTATTTAGTAAGATTTCCCCTTACGACGCCGCGCAAGTACCGATTTCCTTCTTTTTGGAGCGTTTTCGGTGAGTGCGCGCACCCTTCGTGTTCTCGGTGTGTGATGTGTGTACGCCAACTATATAGTGGAGAGTGTGTAGGCGGATTCTATTTATAGATATAGACTGCGCGTGCTCGATTTTTGTGATAAGCTCTTGATATAAATAAGTGGCGTGGAAATCTTAATAACAAGTTTCTTTAATTGTGAATAGCCGTTGTTACTTTTATCTATTCCAATTAGGCATAACGGTTATGCTACAATTTTCTTTCGTTTTGAATGCTTGAGTATAATTATAAATTTAATTGCACTAAATAGTTTAAATTTCAATTACTAGAACAAACGAGTTTTATACTTTTAATTATAGTCATATCATTTAATGACAATTTGAAACGTATATACCTGAAAGTCATCTCACCTATATAATATCAATCGAATCTGAAAAAATGCGATAATTTATACGCTCTAACAAATATTTGTTTACAAGTGTTTATCGATACATGCACAGTCAGTGCTACAAATCGCTGCTGTTAGGTCTCAACTCTAAGTTATCAAAGTTCGCAAATCAAAAGTATTGGACAAAAAGCATATCGAGATTTGATGAACAGATAAGACGAGATTCGACAAGAACAAAAAACAGCGTCCTTCGACCAGAAAAAGCACATTTTGCGACATTCGCGTAAACAGGCTTTTGTGTGAACACACACATACACACGAGCGCGCCCGTGGGCGCGAGACAGCAAGCCAGGCGAATTAACCGCGACGAAAGTTCAACTTAAACGAACTGAATGATTGACGAAGTATTGTAATGACACAGTTAACTTTAAAGTTGAAAAAGCCAATAGCGCTATTCCGCGTCATTCAGTGTCTATGTGACTACATGATACTCAGAAACCTCTGTACGATGATAGTACGTATTATAAAATAGTGGAGCTGACAGTCCTATAAGATACTTGCATTAAATTGCTGCGTCGCTTTGTGCTTACATAATGTGCATACATTGTGTATATGCGCCGGAAACCATCCACATCGTCATCTTGATTTGAAATTCCCGATTAACGTCTCGTTACATTTTTAAGTTCGTTGATCCTTGTAACCGACTCGAAATTTAGAGAGTAAATAAAGTAGGATATAATAGATGTCACCCTATAGGTGCAGTATGTACATATATTTAAAAAAATATATTGTTAAAAAATTTACTTTGCAAAACATTTGTTTATTGTTGTAACGTTGTATCTCAGCGATCTCACAATTGTTTAAAGATCTTAGTATTTCATTTCGTATTCTTCTTACTACTGGTTTACATCAATTTGTACGGGACTAAGATGAAGGAAGCAGTACTGGGGCAACGTCAATTTTGGAACCAGTAGTGGGACAAGAGTAAAAAATTTACAATAAACTGTTAAGACGATACCAGCATTAATTTATTAGCATTCTTTATAGTGTTAACTGCAGTCACTTTGTTATTTTGTTGATTTATTACTTAAATTAGTGCATAATATGATATAAGTTTTTCGAGACCAATTTTCAGAATGCGAATAACGAAACCTTTGCCCCACTTTAGGTGCTCCTTGATTCCTAGATCACAGTAGTGGGACACATTCAAAAGTACAGTCTCAATAGTTTATCCGAACGGGCGTCCCACTAAGCACTGGTTCCAAATAAATTATATTTGGATAGTTATTTTCTTTTAATGCGATTATTTTAATACATCAGTGACGAAAGAAGACATTTTTTTTCTGAAAATAAACCTTAAGACACGAACTAGCCGCTAAGGTGATTAGTTTTCATGTATTATGTTTAGTTTTGGTAGTAGAAAAGATTATTAAAAAAGTATGGTAAAAACTCTGCCAGTACTGGTTCCTTTACTTACCTTATATGGAACTGACAATCTCCACCGGAAAAGTAAAATTTTATAAATAGAACCAAAACAGCAGCTACTTATACTTTTAAATTATATCGGATATTGGTTATGCAAGAGTCGTTTGTTTTTAAAACGAACGACCTTCAAGTAGAAAGTATATCAACGAATTTATTGTAAGAGAAAATTATAAACGTAATTTTATATTCGGGAAAAAATACTAAACGTTTGAACCACACATAACTTTTCCTCCGACCTTTTTCATGATTATCACTTTGGATAAATGACTTTTTTAATGTTAAGTCAAGGTTTAGACTTATATCAGATATTTTTTATATCTCGAATTGATAAGATACATAATAAAATGAATTATGATACTACCGATTATGAAAATATGATTGGATTGATTTCTATCGAAACATAAGCTTTTTGTGGAAAATCATTTTTTGAAACTTATCAGAAAATTATATAATTATAAATTTATATTAAATTTAAATGCTTTAAATGTGTATTACTTTCTAAAATTTGTTAAATAATTAAAAAAAAAAAAATGATAAGTACATGCGTAAAAATATTTGCGTTCAATTATAATTTACAATGTAACAAGTAAAGAATTACTTACTACATAAATGAATAATTTAACAAAACTTAATATATGCGTTAAGCAATTTAGTCAGAAGTTTTTAAAATTCACTATGGTTCGCAATATGATTATATATATTAGGAATGTTTCCACCAGTAATACCATTACATTACTTTTCGACAGTCTCGGACCGCATTTTATACTACGAGCGCCGAAAAATCATATCAAAGTTGTGATTATGAGAATGGTATAAATTATATTTACATATAATGATTGAAAAAAGTATAGTCTAAGTTCATAAAGAGATTTAATAACTCAATTTAATAACAAAATTGGAATGTAATTAGAATTTTTTGCAAGTTTTTAGAAATATGTATTTCTAAACGTTTCCTTTCAATTAAAATAAATAATATGAAAAAAACAATAAAATTAAAGTATTATAATACCAAACTTTCATTTTAAATATTTCAACAGCAAATTACATTTTATTATTTTTGATTTTATAAAAAAGACCATTCACAAACTTGAATAATATAGTGTAACAAGTATAAAATTCAATTTAAACACAAAATTCCATTACAGCGAAATGAAAGCGCAAAATAAACAATCATCGTGGAAACAAGTTGTGCAACTCCTGTTACTATCGAGCACGGCATGCTAGAAGGAAAGTTTGTCTTCGAAATTTTTTCAACAATATCTATACTTGTACTTATATGTAGACTCGAGTCACACGCGCGCTATGGTCTCTCGCAATCGTAGATCACGCACGACGCATCTTTCTTTCCATTGTGGGTATATAAGTAGAGATGTATACTCAAGAGTGGAGAAAATGTGAAACGAAGCTCCTCTCGATTCGTCATCGCGGCCAAAGTCCACGTGCGGCGATCGTACTCGCGCATGATCGCGGGAAGAAACGGTCGGACAAAATGTTAGGCGGCCGCGCTCGTTTTTAGGTGAGCTCAACGCGAGATAAAGAGCGCCGAGATAGGGAGTAATGGCCAGATAATACACGTGAACGCATGTACGCTTTTTTGTAATGAGCGTGACACCTCGTCGCTAGACTCCCGACTAAAGTCCACGCGTTATGGACTTTGCGCAAGCGCGCACCTATTTTCGGTAACTGCGTGGCGTAACGATCGAGCGGCAGCTTTTTCAGCGATGTGGAGAGTGCGGTGTTGTTTCTTAGATAATGCTATCGTATATGCCGTCGTAATTGATTATTGTTTTGTATAGTGTAAACTTTTCTGATTTGAAGATGAGATTTGGAAGAGTTTCGTTTTGAACTATTTCTAAAAGTTTTTTAATCACTTTCGGAGGATTAGATCTCGAAGGTTTTATCACTTTAATTACTTTTGTTCATACGTGGAACGAAATACAAAAATTTGATTTTACCATTATAAAGAGATCTGTTAATTGATATAATACTGACTAATTGGCAAAACAACTGCGACTGTGTAGAATACATAGTGATGGTTTATCATATGATAGCAATATATCTCTTGTTAAAAATCATGCTTAATAAATTATATATAAAATAGTACAAAAAAATTTACTGTTTCTTTAAAAAATGTAATTAAGTGTTATCTCCGTTTTATTTGATGTTATAATTTACGATAAGAAATTTCTCAGTGCTCGAGCAGAAATCTTATGTTCAAAATTCAAAGTTGAATATCTTAATTTTTAGAGTTGCAAAGGGTATTGAAATTTTAACTATGTATAAAATATTTCTTAGTAAGACAAATTTTACGTTTCAAAGTAATTATAAGAAAGAAACATGAAAAATTTGATTATTTAGAGATCTGCTCTACCTTAGGCCTATGGTATTTCAAATTTCAAATAAATATAATTTAATAATAAAAATAAAAAAAGTAATAAAAGAACTCAAGTCAGTATAGGGATATTTTGTGAATGACTTTTGTCAATCAGAATAATTTTAAGAATAGTATGTTAAATGATGTAAGATAATTTTAATAAACCTTTAAAACTGTAAATAATACTAGGTATAAAATAAAAATATCAAATTTTTGGTAAAAATATATCTGAATACGAGCTTCAACATCCCTCTCTTCATATAGAAAATGCTGGAAAAGCTGGTAAAAAGAAAATATAAACATTCTTCAGTGTACTGAGCACAACATTACACCTTTTTTAATTAGGGCTGCCGAATTCATTTTGAAGAAAAAAATTCTTCAGAATGATCGTTTATATAGTGACATTTTATGAGAGTTTCTGGTTTCGAAGGATAATATATACGATTACTTTGGACAAATACTGTAGCTAAAAATAAAGATGATGTAATGATCTAAAGAAAAATATATGATCCCAAATGTTTGAAGAAGATATTTAGTGGGAAAGACATGACAATATCTGTTGCCCTAACTTCCGCAGCACACTTTGAAAATATATAAGCAATATTGGTATATAGAAAAGACTGCGCTACTTACCAAACTGTCGGTGCTTACTGTACTTATAAAAGTAATTATTGATTAAGATAATAATTCTATAACTGATAATGATAAAATCGATTTTTTATCACAATATAATAAGAATTTATTTGCAGTGATTAAACGAGAATTAATTAGAATTTTTAAACTTGAAATAATAAAATTTCAATCTTATTATATAGATATAATAAATTGTATAAAGTTTTATTTGCCTTAGAATTTTTAACTACTGCTGTACATTATGTTTAACATATCTGTAGACATATAGTAGCTATAGCTACTTATATGGTTTTAAAATGTTGCGTTTGTATTTTGAAAATAAGAATACAAATTGTAACCGACCTTAAAATTATAAAATTAATAATAGTACATTATGTAACAAAGGACTAAAGTCGCAGATTATTCCAGCGGGTGAGTTCACTGACCGAGCGAGCGTAGCGAAGCAACATAAAAAATTTATTAAATGAACTACTTTTCGTTTAGAATTCTTATATATCGAATTAAAATCTTTCATTTTATAAATTAAATCCGAATTTTACTTCTAACAAGTTCAATGAATCTATGAATTTTGAAGTTTATACGATCAAAAGACAAATTCATAGGAAACGTGTGAAAATTTTTCTAATACAATTTAAATGGAAATAGCTTCATGCGAACCTTTTATGGTAAATAGCACTTAATAACATCATTGACTTTTGATTTCTTCTAAGTCTTTAAAAGAATATATTGATATACATACAAATAATTTTTTTTCTTCCGGGACTGTAGTCTGCACATCCAAAAATAGTATTCTTAAAAAATGATCTAGAGTATATATGTTTTTTTTATCGATAAATTGTTAGTATCGTAATACATTTAGACATCTTTTTAATTAGATAAGTTTCAAGATTTCGTCAATGCTTCGTTTTAAATATTTTAACATTCTAATTTTATAATACACTTTAAAAAGTGTACACTTCCCTCGTAGAAAATTAATGATATTTTGTAGTTAATTTGTTAATCAAATGGAAGCATTTTTAATAAAAATCAATATTTAAAAATAACACAATGTACCTAAAACTATGACTAGTAGTTGAAAAATCAATGTTGTGAAATATAAATGCCAAAATTAACTTTAAATTGGTACCTATACATAATTATCAAACAAAAGCAGAATTTCGTTATTAGCCATAAAGTTAACGAAAAAATAGGTAATTTATGGTTAACATTTCTTCCATGGTTATTATTTTTTAACAATTTAATTTGTATAAATATTTGAAAACTAAATCTTTTAATCTATTAAGCATTAATTTTCTTATGAGAGATGGATAGAGCTAAATTGGCACAACAATTAATATATTTCTTTTTTATTGTGTATGTCTTTTATTATTCACACATAAGTATTTGTTAGATAATGACCTATATATATTTATTATAATCAATAGACAGTTATAGACTAAATGGGTTACAAGCCTAAGAAAAGTAGAGTGCTTTATTACCGAACACAGAATTGCGTGCAAAAGTTTACTCTACCTGTAGATGTTAACATTGCATATTGTTTTATTTTTGTGTAACTACCTATCTATGCAAAACTGACAATAATTAGAAACAAAAGCGATGGCATATCTTTCGCTATGTATTTTAAATTTACACTTTAAAAGTAATCAGCACACGATTAAAAATGTCCGTTTTTGTTTTGCTTTATTTGAAGATCAATTGTTGACAAATAAGAATCATTCACTAGCAAATATGTAATATATAAATCTAATTTCAAAAATTTATATGTATATGACGTTAATGGTGATGCTGTCCAGGTAAAAAAAAATACACAAAGAAGCGATTAAAGTCGAAGAATAGAGCTTTAATTTGAGATGAGAATCCTTAAAATCGGTCGATTCTGTGCAAAGCTACGTGAATTTGAAAATGACGAAAAATGACAAAAATTTGAAGAATTACGTGGGTTTGAAAAAAAATCGCTCATTTTTGTCATTTTTAGATAGAGTTTGTAATATATATGATAAATTTTACATGATTTTAAGAAAATATGTATATATTGAAAATTTTAAAGATGGAAGTTAGTAAAAGATTAACATTTCTCATACAATAATTATCAAAAAAAAAGTTTGCTGCGAAATAACGCATAAAAATACAGTGCTTTTATCTGCATTTTTTGCATCAAACATTAATAAGAATTAATTAAAAATTCTACTTGGAAACATCGTTTCGTTGACAATAAGAAATGTATTTACATAAAATAGTAGTCTACGGCATTACATAGTTACACTTTTCAACACTATGTTTATTTTTATTCTGAATTGCCAACTCAGCATAAAAAAAGTATTAAGTATGTCTTCTAAAACGACTTCCGTCTAATCTTCAAAGCTTGCACTCGAATGACTCCAAACAAATGTATAATCATGATGTATCCCGCTCTACTTAATGCGAAATCCGATTCATCGTATACCTAATATAGTAAGAAGCGCATCGCAAGACTCGGGAATGGGATATTGACGCATCGAACCAAAGAGAAATCTCTCTTCTCAGGCCATAATTACCTATTTCCTTTGATCCCTTAGCCGTACACAGAAAGCACGCGTCGCCTCGTTACTTTGCGAACATGCAACTCGCGCGCAAATACCTTTATATAGATATATAGCGATATTACACATGTATAAAAAGTTTCACGTTTTTTCTGATGAACACGGCGTGCTCGCACGCGCGCGCAATCGTTCCAAGGTCAGCAAGAGAGTGCAACGATTCCGCCGGTATTTAGCAATTTTGTCACGCAGCAATCAGGTGTTCCTCTTCTTTTCGGCACTCGCTGCGCTTAAATAATTATCTGACTTGCGAAAAGTTCCCATATTATTATTTTTACTTTGTCCGCACACGCAGTCGAGAACGCGCGATGTTACCATACTGAAACATAATGGAGAAACGAGAATCATGATTACACGTAATTGGTCTTCCAGTCATTAACATCAGTTTTTATACGAAAGTCATTGAGTTGGTTTCACACACGCAGCAAGTTGATTGTAGAGATCACATATTTTCTTATAGGCTTACTTAAAAATACCGGTTCTTTTGTAATAACTCAAGTATTTTTGTCATCTTTTAAACCTTGTAGTTTTTTTTTTGAGTTACTTGAGTTTTTATTAATAGTTAGTTGTTTTATTATAAATTTGGTCAAAGTTTCTATTTCCTTAACATAAAATTTGTTCAAATTCATCATTAATATAAACCTGATAAACTGTAATGTAATTTTTGCTTATTGCACATTTATCACATCAATAGTGATAAGATTATGAACAACGTGAATATATTATGAACAAGAAGAAAAAATAATGTTACGTATAATTTTTACTGATTATCAGTACAGGAATATCTAATAAGCATGACAATATCGTTAATTTTTTTTCATTCTAAGGTACGCTAAGAAAAAAAAATGTTATTAAACCCGCATTTATGCGGATACGGATAAATAAATATAATAAATAATGATTTTATTGGAACAAAAATAACTGATTGAATCTAATGCACATCTGAATTAATTGCATCAACCGTTGAATTAATAAAATGGACATTCTATTCGATCTAATATTTTTTTTTTTTCAATAAAATTATTTAATTGATTGCATTCAAATACGGGTTTAATCGATTTAATCGAAGAATTATTTCACTCTGCATTTTTCAGAAGACCATATTAATAGAACATAATTTTTCAACTCTTTGCAGTACGGCAGACGAAACATCGAGCTGGTGAAGAAGCGCAATGGGCACTGGACGGTCGAGAGTGACGAGAGCGAGGACGAGGGCGGAGGATCGACGAGCCCGGAGAACCAGAAGGACAAGCCTACAGGCGAGAAGAAGATGAAGAATGGGGCTATCGGCAATTCCGTGATCGCCCGCTCGAAGAACCTCATCCTCTTGCCCGAACCGGACATGAATCACAAGGACGCCGACGACAACGACGACGACGACGACAACAAGAACAACTCGCTTCTCAGTACAACTAGAGAGGTGAGCTGCGTCTCGACTCATTCTCTCTCTCTCTCTCTCCCTTTGTCTCTCTCACACCCCTCCCACACACACCTTCAAGCAATACGTTTTTATATCAAGTGTTTTCTTTCCAGACTGATTTATCTAGGAAGAAATCGTTTGAGACGCTCAAGAGAGAGTTTGAGCTCGCTATATGTTTGGATTACGTTCGAGCTGGTATCGAAGCTATTATAGAGGATGATGTGACTTCCAGGTTCGAGGCTGAGGAACTTAAGGTAATTAAAACTAAATTTCTAGAAGTTACAGTATCAAAGCTAAGTTTTTCATTCTTTACTTGTTGATTTATAGAACTGGAATCTTTTAACGCGAACGAATAGGCGTTACGAGTTTATTTCATGGAAACTGACTGTCATCTGGGTTTGCGGTTTCTTCATGAGATATTGCTTCCTCCTGCCTTTGCGAATTTTCATTTGCTTCGTTGGTGTAAGTATTTCAGCAATGAATTTTCGATTTTAAAAATTTAAGGTATAAACATGTATAAACATTTTGGTTTAGTATCGCACAAATCGTTTTTATAACGTGCGAAACAAGTTTGTTAATATTAGATTTTATGCTCGTAAATTAAAAGTAAAAAAAAATATTAGCATACCTAGAAAGTTTCAGTCTGATGAATAATAATAATTTCAATAAATGTGATCTTACATAGTACTTGTAGTGATATAGGTATTAGTAATAAAAATAACATGAAATTAGGTTTTCAATTTTGAAATATTAGTTATCCTTTAAAATTTTATATGCATTTAAAAAAATTAGTGTAGTTATTATTATTAAGTTTCGCCAACGACGAAATCGTATGACAATTTTTTATTTGCTGTTTATTAATACGATAATCGTTTAGCTGCAAATAATTTCAACTAATAATCAAAATAATTGTAAATAAAATTATTGTCTTGAATAAATTAATAACGTATCGGCTTCATAGGTTATATATCTCATAGTATCGACGTCCACCATTGGTTTCTTGCCAAGTGGATGGCTGAAGCGCTGGTTAAACGATCATGCGTCTCGCATATTCTTTCGGATAATGTCGAGATCGCTATCGAGTTTAATAGCTATTCACAATCCAGAAAATAAACCCCAACCGGGCGGACTTTGCGTATCGAATCACACCTCGACTATCGACGTGTGCATCTTATCTACGGAAACTACTTTTTCTTTGGTAAAATTTAACTTGGACAAAATTCCATCAACTCAGAGTTAACGTTTACCGTGTAATGTTGTCGCTGTCTATAGTTCTGTGGTGGAGGAAACTGTATGGGCAGTATAATATTTAAGTCGTCTAATCATATCAATGTTGTGTCAGTTAGAATTCAGATAATCATAACTAAAATGTATTTTATATGTATAAGCAACCATTTTATAGAAGACACTAATTAT
>JAPYZO010005152.1:0-10520 GCA_030522905.1 Torymus flavipes | reverse complement strand
CATGTAAATTTCCCTCGCGTGTTTAAAGAAAAATGCGTCAAAACGTGATGACGCGTACATTTATTTCAATGAAACTTATAATTTTTCTTTGTTTGTATAATGGCATTGTAAAATGGTATACCTTCTGACTTGATAACAGATCGATAACTTCTTTGAAAAATATTGCGCGCTCGAAAATCCTTGAACATTGTACTTTGAAAGAGAATACTCTGAAAAATAACATTTGTTATTCAAACTATAAAGTTAGAGGTAAAATTTATTAGTATAATAAATTCTTTATCGTGCTGCTGCCTGTATAAATATTTATCGCTGTAGAAGCATTTTTACAAAAATAACAAGTTTATTATAACAGTGAATAGCGCGTGTTTCCACTAAAAAGTGTGCAGTTACACGTACTACGATACTTTGGAATTGTTTTATACCGTAAAACTTTCCCAGGGAAAATTAAAGGGATAAAAATTCAAATTATCCTATATATATATATATATATTAATCATCGCTCTGCGTCCGTTTTATTTTTCTTCAGTCGCTTCGCAATTGGCGCCACGCCAAATCCAACACTGACTCAATGGCCTCGAAAGTACCGAAACAGGGATCGGAATGTCTGTGCGCAAAATTTCAATTAAAATTCCATTTCAAACGGATACGGAGCATCATGGGTTTACGGGCGCGATTTCATTGTAAAACTATACGCGCGCGCGCACTCGTGCACAATCATCGAGTTCGAGTGTATACTTGGAAATCCGAAGTGACGAGCTGGAAATCCATCGGTCAGTTAACTCTTCTTCCGGTACCGCGTGATTCATTCGCTATTACTAATCTTAATCCTCCGACATCATACTGTGGTTTTTTTTTTCCTGAATTAATTTTTATTGAGTGTGAGATTAATCGGCTGGATTAAACTAGCAGAGCCAGATTAACTTGATTCAATGTAATTTTTTCTATTGAAAATTATGTAGGATACCCCATTTTCATAAAATAACGGAAAACTATAGAAATATATTCTTTGCACAAAAAATCCAGACCCACCATAATTCACCTTCCTCACATTAATCATCCCATCCTAATCTCCCACGCGTGACAATAAGATTGATTCTTGTCCTTGCGTTTTACCTCTTCAAAAAAACCTCCATTCTAATCCCACCCTTGTGTCTCCTCTCAAACCCATCGCCCACCATTCATCTTGAACCCGCACTTCCATATTCCTCAATCCTCCCCTTTCGCAGCCATCCCATCAGCCGCATATAAACCGGAAGCCCGTGTCGTTAAACCCGGTGCTCGCGTAACGGCTCGAGAGGCTCTCGCTCGCTCGCTCGCTCGAGGCCAGAGATTACGGCATTATCTAGCCCCCGCGCGATAATGCGCCGCCGCCATGCGCGCATCGTGTCGTCTATAAATACATAGCGACGGCCGCTGCCGTCGATATACGTGGGTGAGTGGTGGAAGGGAAGTAAGCGTGCGATTGGCACGCGACGTGGGTCGAGTGGGTGGAGGGGGAGAGAGAGAGTAGTTGGCGTAGGTTATGGCGATGTGTAGGGGTTTCGGTTCGGAGGTTTCGAGGGGATCATGGGTTGTGGTAGGAAAATTTTGAGGTGATTTTCGAGTATAAGAATTTAGTATTCGTATAAGAATAGTTCGTATATGCTGTTTGTATAGGAGAATGTTCATGAGACTAATCATTCACTTGCAACTTGCAAAAGAAATGTTTAGTTTCTTTCTTTAATTGATGGGGCCAATGAAATTTATAGCAATTGAAATTAAACAAATACGTAGATGAATGTGAATATTTTAGCAGGATCAGCTGAATATGAATGTCGTACCATACTTGTATGTTTCAATTTTTATACATTTCTTGTAAATAAAAAGAAAATAAATAGATAAAAGTATATAATGTTCAACAATACATCAAAAAGTATCCAAAAATAGTAAAAAAGAAAGCTATTCTTCTACGCACACACACTGTGCTTTCCACACACTTAAGAACCCATCAATCCTACAAAACACCAGCTTACGCTGTACGCCGTCTAAATATTATTCCTCATCGGCAATCGCCGACGAGCACAAAGCAAGTAGGCCAGCAGAGCAGCGCAACTGTACACTTTTCCTCGTTCCCGGCTTTATTAGTTTGTCAAAAGACAACTGCGCTTCTCTCGCTCGCTCGAGTGAATGAACGACTCAATGGGGGCTCGTCGCGTCCGGCTGAATGAAGTCTCTCTCTCTCTCTCTCGCTCTCTCTTTCGCTCTCGCTCTTTCTCGCTCACATGCGTCGTCTCGACGCTCCCCCTTTTTTTTACTCTGTATGGCATTGTCGCGTGACTCTTCCGGTGGGACGAGAGGGGGGAATTTGGGAGGTCTGCATTCAATGCAAATGATTACAAATTTAGGGAGGTAGGTGTTTTGGTTTCAGTTTGGGTTATTGAGAGAAGAGATTTTTTGTTGAAGTACGTGAATTTACGGCTGTCGTGGTAGGGCCGAATGTTTCGATTAATGGAGGTGGTGTGGAAATCAATCAAATTCTGTGGTCAGTATTGTAATTGGCGAGTATTGTTTAAAGATTCTTCTACTAAACGAAATTTCAAATTACTAAAATTATTTTCTAAATAAATGGGGAGTGAAATATTTATCAGCTTCAGTCCCTCGTTAAAATTAAATAAACCTCGCCAAAACTCAGCATTCGCATCAACATTCATCAAAAATCTCTCACTGGCCAGCCCGTAACTGCAACAATTCCAAAACCAAATGTCCACAACCATCAGCAACCGCATCACTCACCCACTCCAAAAATAACGTACGGTTTCTTCTTCTCCTCCTTCTCTATTCACGCGCATACGTCAGCTGACGTGGACGTAGAGGAAAAGACAGCGCTACGCGCGCGAACCGTCCTTGGGCCGCTCGGGGCTGCCCCCCTCTCTTTCTCTCTATCTCGCTCTTTCTGCCTCTCGGAAAAATGCACTGGAAAGCGCGCAGCACGTGCCGCTGTTGCATATTTGCGCGCGCACGCGCGCGAGAGAGCGCAAGGCCGGTTGTGCAATGCGCGCATTGCGATCTGACGTGCCTTTGTCAGTGCAGTTGTGTGTCTTTTTTTAGGTGTGATAAGGATATGAGGATGGGTTTTAGGGTTTGGAGATGGCCAGATTTTTTTAAACTGAAGGAAGATAAAAAAAAATGCTGTTATACAACGGTAGTAGTAGTAGTAGTAGTAGTAGTAGTAGTGCGAGCTCGCGTGAGCCTATTCATAACGCGTGTAGTAGATGTTACGAAATAGGATTTTAAATTCAAATGATTGATGTGGAATTCTTCGAAGCACTTCTACTAGAAATTCCGTTATGTATATAGTAAAAGTTCGTTCGTTTCCTTTATGTATGCAGTTGATATTCACGTGGAATATTTTTACTTGCGATTCAAGTCAAATAGCAATGAGATTTTGAATTCAGTATCATTAACAGAAGGTATATTCTTTGTTTCATAACGCTGTATTAAGCCTTGCATTGAGCTAACGTAACGGATCGAGAATTTTGTACATCAATGACTTAAACTACGATAGTAAATATATTTTATGCAAGTTTTGTTACACTCTAACGGTTGAAAATCTTTATGTAATATCTTTATCAGTACATTGTTATGAAACAACGATCATGTGATTTTGATATGCGTAAAATTGCTATAATTTATCACCGACATCAATCTTTAATACACTGTCGATTCCAGTAATTATTGTACTTAGAACGCAATCATTCCTTCTTTTACAGCTTATTAGTTCGCAATTAGACACGCCATTTGAAAACCACAACGTTAATTTTCTATAAATTAGCTAATAGTAATCGAACGGCAGGTGTAGAGTTCCGAAAATAGTATTGGAATTTTATCTCTGCTAGAAACTCGGAAACACTTGATTCGGTAACGATAGTTCCTACTATCTATGAAAACATGAATTTATAGAATTTGGTATAGAGCTGATAAGCCGCAGACGCGTAATCCACCAAACGTAACCATATTCTCTTTCTGAAAACCCGGATCCAGAAAAACATCATGAGGAAAATTACAAATACACCGCGCATGCTTTACGTAACACAGATACACGCCAATCATTATCGCTTCACTTATCGTAACAATATACCCTGTCATCGTCGTCTCCCGGCTCTCATTATCAAAACCATCATCATCAGTATTACTATCGTCGCTGGCATTATCAGCCTCGTCGCATCCCGGAAGTACACTCGACCATAGATAGATACTCAGTCTCTTAGGTAACCGGTCTCGAATTTCTCTCTAGCCGTGGATTGCGGAATATGCATACAACAACTCAGGAATGTGGAACGCACGCGTGGTTCTATCTTCTGGGAAAATGCCTTTCCTCCGCTCATGCATGTAGCGTTGGTAGGCCAGAACGGCTAGTCGTGGGTTTGGGTTTAGTATCTGGGTTAAAAGTTGGTAAAAAGCTTTAAAATGGTTTGCGAAGTCGAGGTAATTTCTGTTGGGTAATAAAGATGCAAGATCAGTCGTGGCAGTGTATTCAGTTTTCTCTAATTGCCGAGAGAGAGGATGGGATATGCGGTGAGTGAGTAGATGCTTCAGGCCGACGTTGTGCATGAGATGTTAGTTTCAAGGGGATACTAGATGATGCTGGATAATAGCAAAGTGTGGTTTGTTGGAGATCTGCGATAAAGGATGTGTATTGCGCGTTCCAAAGCGTACAAAATTGTTGGTTGCAGCTTCTATGATAAAGAAACCAATTTGACAGATATTAATATAAAATACCCTATTGTATCTTTGAATTTAAACTAATATTTAAAAAAAAAAGTGATGTTTAGTCAAGGTATAGGTGACAACCTCAAGCACAGTGTACAGCTGTGTCATTAAATTGAAATGTAGTAATTAGGTGCTAGGCCATGTACACGTTAGCATATTTTACTGAATCTTGATTCTTTTAAATGGAAATGGAAATGTGACACCATACAAGGTGCTTTATGGATTGAACATTACTTCTTCCATAAGTCTTCCATAACCATAGTTAACAATTAGTTAAAAATGTATTCAATCTTCAGCAATCAGTTGTGTTACGAATGATGAATGAATGTCTAAATAACAATTAAATCAAACAACCTATCATACCTAAACAGACATTATCTACAATAATCTATCTCTATTTTGGGTTCCAGGGCAGTGAAGGCATTCCAGCAGGTGCTATGGGTCGATCCAGGATTCTCGCGGGCCTGCGAGGTTCACCTCAGGCTCGGTTTGATGCTGAAGGTCCATGGTGACTTTGACGCTGCCCTCAAACACCTGACGCTCGCCCTCATCGACGTCACCACACCTGCCACCTTTTCCAAGCTCGAAAGTACGTTGCATCGAACAAGATTTGCCTCCTCCTCCTTTTTCTTTGCATACATGCCCGTCCTTATCGTGTTTTAATTACCGGCATGTGGATACTTAAGTGACGGTTCATTTTTTTTAAGTGCGAGGATGCGTGATTAATTGTAAAAGCGAGAGCGGTTTTTTCGGGAAGTAAGGGTAGAGGAAAGGATGATTTATTTGAGATTATCTTGAGACGATCGGTGTGTACGGTTTTGACGCAAATGAGGGAATTTAAGGTTATCGTAAGTGGGACAGTCAACGGGTGGAGGGAGTCGTGAGCGATTGCCTGCGGCTTTGAGTTAAGGAGCTTGTTGTATCGTTTGGGATAATGACTTGGTAATCGACGTTAGATGCCGTGGAGAATGACATTGCCATTATATACTTTATATTATAAATTTTAGTTTCATTAAATTTTTGAACTATTAAACACTGCTGCAAATGTAAAATTTTTTAAAAATATTTCGATCTGTCGAATTGCAAATAATAGTATCTTGCCTAGAGAATTTCATTTATTAAATTATTTTTAACTTTTATCCTTTTTCAAACACACGTGTCTAATGCCACTATAAACGTACGCTTTTGATGGCCTTCATAGCAGATGACTTTTTTGTGACTTTATTACTAATGACACTATGCGATTTGTATATCAATAGGGGTATCATTAAATGTGGAGATATTAATATTGAAAATACGATGACAGTTATAACTTTACATCAGCCGCTCATAACTTTAAACGTATAAAACACATTCAACATATGATTCTTTTACGCCGTTATATAAACGGACAACCTCGTTACTTTTATACACTATACAATCCCAACTTTATAAACTCACAAAGAAGATTCAAAAATTGTCATCTAACCAAAACTACTTCCTGTATATACGAAACCTCTTCCCCTTACCGTCTAAACTCACGACACACCCATCGCGAACCCTCACCAGAATCAATAAATCCCAAAAATCGCACCGGAAGACACCGGCACCAATATCCGGCCCAACTCTCTCCCCACAAAACTTCGCCTTCGCACACACGATCCAATACACGACGGCGTAGCCGATGACTCTCGCGTATGCTAATAACCCCCGTATACACAAGCGGCTGCACTCGCCGTGAATCCGTAATGACGGCGTGCGCGCGATATATCGAAGGCCGAGGCGGGCAGCTGTTTTTCCACCGGCCTTAATTTTCACCGTGCCAAGGCTCGCGGTCTCTTTCCGGCGCTAATTGCGCGCCGCGTCGGCGAAAAAATCGATGCGTGCGCGTGCGTGACGTTCTAGAGCGGGTTGGAAAATCGCGGTTCCGCAAAAAGTTGTGGAGTATGTCGTATTGTTGATGATAAATGGGTTTGGAAATGAACCGATTGTTATGGTGTAAAATTTTTCGAATCACATTGAAGTACAAAACTACTGGTAGCCAAAAATAAAAGAATTACTAATCAAGTTTCTTTATACTTCTAGTAATTATAGTGACATTGAATAGCTATACTATATCCCACTGATAACGACCTCGCTATCCATTAGTACAATTCTATTTACATCGGCACATTTCGAAAGAACCAATAAAATTGACATTACAATCGAAACTCACACGCAGCTTAAAAACCGCTCGGAAAGAAAGTCACAATGAATTTCAAGGTCGGCCAAGAGTGATTATGATGGATGTTGGCAATTAAGCGCTGATAAGAATTTTATTGCCGGTCCCCGCGTGGACGCGTCTAAAAGCTGGCGCTCTCTCGCGCACTTATATGCCAAAAATAGTTTCACGGTCATATTCACGCGCGCGCGCCTCCAAATTTACACTTTATTTGCAAACTTTCCTCATCCTCTAAAACAATTCTCTATTTTTTCGCGCTCCATTACACGAGGAATCGTGCGATAATCAAAGGTGAAGCCACCGCGGGAAGCCAATCGGTATTACTGAATCATCCCAGCGCGTGTTCGAGATCGCAAAGATCGTGAATCAGAGGGGCAATGATTTCATTTCACGCTTGTATATAGCGGACGAGGGAATTTCTCCCGCGCTCGCGCGTACCGAGAGAGACTAAAAATAACTAGACGCCGGCGATATACAACGGAATGTGTTTTATCATTGCGCGTGATTGTGTGTGCGTATATATACCCGGTGAAATGAATCAGAGAGTATAGTGTGAAATTCGAGACTCAGCGCGGTTTCCTTGATCCGGCGATTAGATACGCGCGCGGGCGCGCTGTAATTGTTGCGCGTTAAGATTTTTAATTGCGTTAATTAGATTAGCGGTGTACGCTTCGTTACCTTTATCAGTGTCATTAGTTTTCGCGAGTGCGGATTGTTTAAGAATTTACCTCCGTATTATTTCTATAATCATCGACCATATATTTATCTAAATCCAAAAATAGATATCCCCCATTACCTGTGATAAATACACACAGGTGAGCGCACAATTATCAATCGCAGCTTGTCCAACGTCTCTCGTCACAACTCGACTCATCTAAATTAGATTACGATAATTACAGCTCATAATCCCCTCCCAAGTGCTTATCGAACTCTCGCTAATACGATCGCATCGCGATAAAAGAACCGCCGCCGACACACTGTCAATCCATCCGCGTCGCGCTCCACATCGCCTCGGAGAACCAGTTTTCTCACTTCCTACAATTACAATCCCATAAATCACCATCATTATCAACACACAGCTAATCTCTTGAAATCGTCCGTGTCATTGCAGTAAAGTTCCACGTTGCCCATTTGCACGAAGTGCAGGGCAAGTATCGTCTGGCCAGGGAACACTACGACGCCCTACTCAAAGAGAAGGGATTGCCGGCGTACCTCGAGGCCGATATCTGCCGACAGCTAGGTGAGTACGCTTAGAATATACGCTATATAGACTCTCTCCCGATATCAATTTATTATACGCGCACCGCCTCGTGACATATTTATACGGGGTCGTGGTGCCGCGGGGGATTTATGGCTAGCGTGAGAAAACACGTAGCAGAGAGCAGTAGCAACGAGGGGTTCGCCTTCGAGGGGAGAGTGAAACGTCTTTCGCACTTTGCCGACGGCACAGGGTGGGAGGTTACACGTTGGGGTCGTGGCGAAATTTTGACTCGGGGCTGTGGATTTTAAGTCTTTTGTCGGGATCTTCTTTTTTTTATTCGGGGAATAACATGGTAGGGGGAGGATTGAGTGCGGTAAGTAAGTTACTTTGGTGGTTGGGTCTTTTGTGAGGTTGGTAACTTACGTGATTGGATTTATCTTTGATGGAAAGATAATAAAAAGAAAGCCATGGACATGAACGTAATGTGATGTAGGATCTATGGGGTGTAATTGAGATTTGTATCGGGAAACAGAGGTGATATGTATCTCCAAACTCTATACTATATGTTAATGTATTCGTAGTCAAAAGAACATTACACAATTTCGGTTGATAAACTACTGAGTTGGTCAACTTTTACTTTGGCTACTGTTGTTGGAATTAGTTTGGATCAGTTGCAAAAGATTTATTTGCATATTATTATTATATTGCAAAATCGAAATCTATTTACAACCATGATAACAATCATCTAGACATTACTTAAGGACAAAATATCTATTTGCTGCTTTCCATGCATTGAAATGAATCAGCTAATTCAATTAAAATACTGAATGATACTTAGACAAATATATGGCTTGGGTATTATAGTAACAATCGATTTTTCACTGAAGACCTTGAGACTTAAAGTGGGGAAAACGTATCGGGAGGAATGAAGGAAACTCGATGAGAGAATTTATGCTCTCATCGCCGTGACATTAGTTCTTTCGTCAATAGCAGGAATATATACCGATAAGTGCAGTCTTTAAATTGGCATACACCATGAAAGGCACGCGGCCTTCCCGCGCCTGGAATTCGCGCCGAAGGAAAACAGTTATCGGACTATTTATGCGTTCTCGAGTCGCCTTGAGTTTTTACCTACAACAATAATACGCTTCTTTTTCATGCCACCGCACACGTTCTTTTGAAAAAGAAAATATATAGTCGTTATACATTTCGCACGTTCTCACGCCTGAATTTACGGCTAATTAATATACCTCTGCTCATTACACTTATTACGTAAATGACAATATATTAAAAAAGAAAAAAAAACGCTTAACAATGTGTCCGCGATTCGCGCGAATAAAAAAGCACGCGCGTAATTTTGCAACAATACTCTCAGGCCATTATACATCGTTTTTCATATTACTCAGCGTTCAGAGAGCGCGCACAGCTACAATTAAGAAAACCGCGCGCGCGGCTCTTTGACCCGCATTGTGTTACATATTTTCTCTTTCATACCTTTTCTGTTCTTTCCCAAAGAAGAATCTCGCGCTTCCTTCTCACTCACTCTCTCGTACCCTCTTTTTTCTTTCTCTTTCCCCTCGTATACTTTTGATCCGACGACGTCAAAGGCTTTTTTTCCAAGACGCGAGCTCCGGGGATTTTCTTTCCCGCGCGAGTGCGAGGGGCGTTTTATATAAACTCGATTTTTAAAAAAATTTGCCGAGAAAAGGGGATTTGAAGTGTGCGTGAAGCGATGATTCCCGAGCATAATATGTTGGGTAGTAGAGAGGTGGAGCGTGTTATGGTGCAAATTGAGATGGTACACGGGAGTTCGTTGCACCGTCTAATTGGTGATGTTTTTAGGGCAAGAATTTTGGGTTACTAGAGGTTTTCATTAAAGCAATGTAGCTCTTTGCTGATTTTAAAGCCAAAGGAGTGACAAAAAATATTGTCTTTGTTTTTCATAACGATAATTATTATTTGTTTCATATATTTGTAACAAGTAGTACACCAATACCGAATAAAAGAATAAATTATCAAACCATTGTTTTATCATCTTCACCTTAATGTCATGACTCTTTGATCTTTGATATTTAAAAGTTCTTAAATTATTCAAAAACTCTTACCTATACTTTGTAAAAAAATTCAATGGTATAAGATAATAAAATACCAATCCATTTGTTGATTTTAATTTCACGATAAAACCACCCAACCATTTCTTTCAATTGCTAAATACACACGGAACCGTTTAATCACCCTACATTTAATTTCATTAAAATCCAATTTATCATGTTTTGCAAACTCACCACCACCATCCTATCGTGTGCAAATATTTTCCAACTTACCACCGAAATTAACATTTCTTGCCCCTTTTTTTTCACTCCCACTCTC
>JAPYZO010005151.1:0-10521 GCA_030522905.1 Torymus flavipes | reverse complement strand
TAATTGGTTTTTAATTACGTGAAAAATATAATTTTCAATCTGATAAACAATCTTACAAACTGAAGTGATAAATTAAAGAAAATTAAATAAAGCTTATCCCAAGTTAATGGCATGACATTTAGAAAGCTTGTATATAGCTATGTTCATTTAATTTTTCAAATAAATAGCTACCATATAATTCGCACATTTCAAAAACGTCTAAAATCCTCGCCCATAACCAGCCAGTCCCGCGCGCATTCCGCTCTAAATCCCAACGTACCCACAGCCATACAAGAATTCCCTCCGAGAACCAAACACAGACATACGGACACATAGGCAAACCTAAATCAGCTCGTTATCTCCTAACCAGCCTATACATACAGCAGATTCCAAGCGCTCGTATACGCTAATTTAATCAAACACGCACACGCGGATTTCCCCACACACTGTCTCAGGGTTAGCCGGAGGCGCGAGCGCATGCTAATTCCGCGAGATCGAACGTGCGAAAATGTCATCCGGTTGCGCAAGCGCGAGCGCGAAATTTCTGCCGCGTATGTGTGTGTATGTGTGCTGAATGGGCGTTCGCGTGCTTAGGTAATGGCTGCCGTTTCTCTCTATCTCTCCTGGGTATATTAGTAAGCGGCGAAGGCGAACGAGCGGATATTAAGGCTTTTTTTCTCTGTATACGCGCGGACTGCTGAGTTGATATGATTAAATTTTTTTTGTAGCGGGGATGTATGTGGTTATATTGGCGATAGTGTGTTTTTGTAGGAGGATAGGGAAAAAAATCTATTGCGCGCGCGGTAATCGGGAGAGGCGGATTGGATGTGTTTAGCGGAGATATATGGGAACGTCGGTTTGGTATTCGTATGTAGTGAGCTCGAATTCGCTGATAAAATTATATACTGTGCATGCGGTCGAGGCCTTCCGGTAAAAAGAGTTACGTAAATGCGAAAAGTCTAGTATACCATGTTTGCGAGATAATTCTTTTTTACAGGCTTCATTATAATTAGATATATTTTTCCTAGATAAATAATTAATTATTCACGTAATACTTTTTCAAAAATATTTTTATCTACACTTCTAACAAAAGAAACGAGGTCTACAGATCGGCAATAAAACACTACTGCAAACTCCGTACCAACTGTCCCTCTTCCATTTCGTAACCAACTCGTGACAACTCGTCACGTCTCCTTCTCTCCGCTCTATACCTCCCAACCACCTTTACCTCAACATACCCAAAAATTCCTCCAATTCTATACACCAGAGCTCCCATTACTTAACCTTCCCGCGCGAACAAGCTCGATTAGCCAAAAATTTTTCCAGCTCGCGTTTCTCTCTCTCTCTCTCTCCGCCATGTTTGGCAGCCTCTCGTGAGATCGTCTATATACGGCTTCTGTGTATGTTGCAAGGGCGATAAATTTCGCGCCACGCGATCGATCGCGCCGGATAATAGCCGGCGCTCGTTCGCGTGCGCGGCGTCAAAGAGAGAAGAGCAACACCGTATATATAAAGAGAGAGAGATAAGTAATGCGGAGAGGGAGATTCAAGTTTATGCCGGGGAATTCTAATTCACCTGTTGCCGACGCGATGCCAGCGATCGAATTTGCTCTCCTTTCGCGGTGGGAGCACGTGTGTGGGGGGTATATAGAGGATTATACATAATGCAGGAGCAGGGAATTTCGTATACGCGAAGATATATATTTGCACAATGTTCGCGTGCATTAATACAGTGATGGGAGATCGAAGCGGACGATCTTATATATACATGCGCAGAAGGTTTGCAATTTGCACCTTTTCATGCGCTTTTTTTTTATCTACGCGAGGAAGCTTTTCGCACCTGTTGGTGAATGGCGATCGGAGCTGGAATTTTCAATTTGCCTTTTGGTTGTTTTGATGGTATGGGAGAGTGCCACTTTACGCACATTATTCGCTTGTACATATGCGATTAGATTAGAAATACAGCTGACTTGTTGATCCTTTGAATAGTAAGTGTTTATTTCAACAAATATCTTTAATAATAAATTAGCATCCCTACAATAACTGAAGCTATAAAGATAAACTTTCAAGTACAATGAATTACTTGATACAAAAAACGCATATACGGTACAAGACCAACATATCTCCCTCGAGTTCTCAAAGTATAAATATAGAGAGAGTCACACACAGGCATTTTTATAACTTTTAACAACTGAATGAGCCAACACACGACGACGCAACTTGATTACATTCCATGACTCACCCACTCGAGAATCCACATTTAGAACCACCTCCAACACAACCACACAATCCATTAACAGCGCGAAAGTGACACCAAACCCCTTTTTCATGATTCCCGTCAATTTACGTTGTGCCAACAACCGCTACAACCACTCCTCCTCGCGGCGCGAAACTCTCCTAAATCTCCCGAGATCAACGCACACACGCGCGTCCGGTGCGCGCGAATATTAGCCGGTCCATTAATCACGATTACGCGAATTCAGATCGGCGCGTCGCGTGCGCGTACACACATATTATATACCCGTACACGCGGCTTTGCTCTTTTTTTTATTCATTTTTGCGTAGCGGGTGCGTGTATGCGATGCCGCCCACTGGGCCGTCTGTCGTCGCGCCCTCGCCCAGCGGGTAGGCTGTATGTATACGCGCTGGAATTCGTAGACGCGCGGGGGCGGGGTTATAGGATGTGGCTCTGCGGTTGATGGTTAACTTGTCCTTTTTTTATTGGGTGGAGAGGCAAGTGGATACAAGCGTACACGTGTATATGTTGCGAGAAAGTTGTGTTAAGCTATAGCGGGGGTGTCTAGGAATAGCGCGGGAGAAGATGAATAATGAATATTGTGTAATATAAGTATACGTTGAGAAATTTTTTTTTTTTATGTCTCTTGAGTGTTCTTTGTAAGATAACTCTTCCGATATATTAAATTAAGTTAAATGATGAGTTACAACAAACTATTAAAGATAGATCAAAATACTGCTATACTTCAATCTAATATATTTACATCATCAAACACAAGCAAATTTTCGTAACATTTAAAAATTAAAATTCACGGCACATCCTTCACGCATTCCCCCAACAATTAAATCACTCGACGTCGGCGAATAATTCAATATAACCCCGTTAAAAAAATTCTAACCCCCACAGCCCCACCACAAGCTGCAGGCGATAAATTTTTCATTCCCAATATAACTCAAGCAAACGGCACAAGCGGCGAAAAAAATGAACCGCGCACGGCACGCAATAAAACTCCGTACGCGCATATTATACCCCGCGCGTGTATGTACTCACTCTCACTCGAGTCCAAGAACTGCGGGGGGTGTCGTCTCTCTCCTCTCTCTCTCTTTCTCTCGCACGGTAGCCATAATTCCTCGAGTCGCGCGCGGAGCCGAAACCGTCGCCCGTAAATATTAATCGACGTCCGCGCGCTAATTAATGGCTCTCAGCGGGACGTCCGGCCTTCGCGTATATGACGACGATGAGAGAGCGACGGAAGCGATTGAATTACGAAAATTCGCAAGAACACGCGCGTCGGAGAGAAAAGATCGAGTTTCGGTGCGCGTAGGTTAGAGAGAGAATGATTGCAGCTTGAGAAATCAATCGAACATTTGCATAGTCGATGTGTGAGTGTGTGTGTCGATTGGGCGGCGAAAAATTAGCTTGGCTGAACAATAATCTTGTGGAAAATGACGGGGAGAGGTTGTAATGTATTCGGGGTTTGGCTGTAATGCGCGGAGATTTCGAAAGCATGTGGTATAAGGTGATGTATGTATGCACGGATTCGATGATTGATTGTGTGTTAGATGCATTCGGTTGGCGGAGTATTGAGTGTCTCTCGTCCACGCGTGTTTCAATAATGTAAAGTGATATGTAACGCTACTACTGGTCATCCGTGACATCATTGTGTGCGTAATGTCGTATGGAAAGAAAGTGTGGTCTTTCGATTGCGAAATTTGTTTGTAAAATTATCTATTTACCGAAGTCTTCTATGGAAGTTTGTAAAGTATATAGTAAATGAATGTGCAACGAAGTTTAACCTGGTTTGGACTATTTATCTACTATCTCTATGTCTTGCAGTGAAGTATAACGACTTCGTGAAGCGAGTGTAAACTTTTTCCTTGCGAAATTCTTAGTAGGACAAAATCCGTTGATTAAGCGATAGCATTTTTGCAATCAATCACTTACATTGATGTCACACATCCTCTTCTGTTTACCGGTAAGTTTTTATCATATTTGAGATTAATAATATCTTTCGTTCCATTAAACGACAGCATTTCATTTAAAATTGAAATTTTTATAATTTTAATAAGTTATTACAAATGACAAATAAAGCATAACCGTTGACACAAAATAAGAATAACCGGTTTTTCGTATAAAATCATATACGTACATTGTTGTAGTAATTTTTGATTGCTGTGTAGATAGAACTTAAGTAACTATTAAATTAGCATATAAATCGAGGATAAAATCGATGTTTTCAAGACCAAAACCGACTACCTGTGTATCGCATCATCTCATCAGCAGAATTTACTTACGTAAAATTTTTAATACAATCTCTCTACGTGCCTGTGTAATTATACATTTTCAAACTATAATTTTTGAAGTTTATTTTACCGAAAGATAAATAACAATTTAATGCGAACTACAAGTTTACACTGTCATTACATTTTATGAGCAAATTTTTTTTTGCATTGATCGATTTTAGTCGATAATAAATTAACTTTTATTATGGTTTTCCATTATCCATATTTGACATCCGAGTAACAAAAATTTATACACATGCAACATCGACAGGTTCGAAAATACAAAGTGACATTATAAATTTGTTAAAAAGGTACCATTGTACGACCACTTTACATAAACAATCCCGCATCGAGCGCTATGCGCAAAATTGCTCAGCGTCCATTAAAAATTCCCCTAATAATAGACGCATTATCCGCTCGCTCTTTCTCTCAACTAGCATCAGCATCAGCATCAGCAGCACAGCGTAAGAATTACACACCAGTGCCCGCATTATATACACAACCAGTCTTTCTTTCTCTCCCTCTCTCTTTCTTCTGTACGCACGCAGGGCACTTTAAAATTATCGGCGTGTAAAATCGAGGCAAAATCGAAGCCGGCAAAAAAGCTCACGCTCACGACGACGACTTTACGACAGCGTGTTGCATGCTGCTGCCACGGTAGCACGCGTGTATTTACCTACCGTCGCGAATTTTACGCGTGCGCACCGACCCTCCCTCTAGCTGTAGGGTATATACACGCAGTAGTATATAGTTGGAAGTCTATTGTATAGGCGCACGCGGAGAGTGCGTTAAATGTGGAACGCGCGCGTATATATAAGAGTTGCGCACAGTGGGGCCCATTGTTCTCGTCTCGTTGGCAGTCGAGTGCTGCAGGAGAACGAGGTGAGCAGGAGGAAGGAGGGAAATGAGGGATGAGGTGCAGAGAGAATGTGTGTGAGAGAAAGAGAGATCCGGATCGCGATGCAGATTCTGATAGGGAGATGAGCGCATAATATTTGGGTCAGAAGTGTGTAGTCGTCGGGGTTTGAGTGGAGGGTTTCAAAAGGATTTAGTTGGTTTTCGGTTTCTAATTTTATTTTTCTAAATCAGCAGAAGATTTGATGTTGGGATAGTATCAAGAAATTGCCAACCAAACAACTGTTTTCTTTAAAATGACGATTTTATTCAAATTAACCAAGAGAACACGAGATTAATTGGTAATATGTGAATTGTATACAAAGTACCCTGGCCATTTTGGGCCATCAAAATTAACGAAATTGAATGATCAAATCAAATCTTCTGGAAAGAATATGGGACGCGGAATAAATGAGCCAATAGTAGAATATATAGTTAACTATCGAGCTGATGCAATAATCAAAGTGTTCTTCAAAGTCACTCCTCATGTTTCGGAGCCGGCTTGCTTGCAGGTTGGGCGACGCTATCTAGCAGCAAGGCGCAAACTAATATTTGAAAAGTATGTAGGCGCGAAATTCAAAAATGTCAAATGTCGTGAAAGAGCCTTGTATAATCCGAGGACTAGCCCTGTGGAAATGTTTGTTCCTCTATTACAAGCCCTATAATACTAAGGATGTTTAATTAGTATTCGCTTATGGCCAAAAACCTATTACGAATGCATAGTGTAGGGTTCTTTTACAGATTGTTATCCAATATGAGCTGTAATTTACTCTTATTTTCGTAATGGACAATGTAAATATCTTGCAAGTAAGGCCAAACAATTTCAACAGTATTATTTTAAATTTTAGACTCAAATTAAGCGAAATAAAATTCTTTCGACTCACGGCTAAATGCCCAAACCACTTAAAATATTGAGAATCCTGAAAAATCATCCAAAACAACCACCGCCAAACTGCCTTCTTTCTCAAACAAACAATTCCAGACAAAAGCTCATCAGGCACCGAGTAACAAGACGTAACCTCCTTAAAAATACCATCTCACGAACCAGCACACGTACAGACAGACACACACATGTACCACCAACACCACTTGTCCCATTATCCCGCGCTCCTGTTTGCTTTCTCGCTCCACTATATATACACACACCTCGCTCGTAAAATCAACCGGCGCCGTTTACCGGCGTCGCGAAAATCCGGCACCAAGCAAAATCGCTCGGATTCTTGCGCCGCGTGCGCGCCTGGGAGGAGCTCCCGAGGATTTTTCTCTCGCGGCCGCAGAGAGAAATGACGGGTTCGAGGTGGATTTTTCAATGGTTTTAAAATGCGCGCGCGAGCCAAGTTTTATAGATTTTGCGCGCTCCTGTGGCGAGTTTGCACAAGGGTTATAACGTCGTTGGGAAGGGGGGGAGGAAGAGGCTCTTTTGTTACGGGGCTTTGCGAATGGTGTGTAGATTTTTCCGCGTCAGGAAAGAGAAAGAGGAATGTTATAGGTCTGCGTTGTTAGGGATGCAATTGCGGTGTGCGCTCGGTGGCCGAACGGGAGAACAGTGATCAGGTGATGACGTTGTGGGCGAAGAGGTTGTGGATTTTTCTTCGAAATGTATTACTTTGAATAGCGTTGTTTTAGTAAAAAATTTAACGGTGCTGAAAAATGAATGATTTTATATGAAATTCTTGCAAGTTAACTAGCAAACTGAGAATAAAATCAATTGAATCGAAACTTTCTGCCATTAAAGTTTCATTCAATCAGTAGATAAAATAGATAAAATATAAATTAAAAATTAAGTTTGAGACAATTAACAGTAAAATCTAACATTTTGCGATTAATCTAGAAACATCGACTCCAACCACAAAGTATACATTATCAAGCACCAAGAACCACTGCATACTCAATACCCAATCAGAGAAAAACTCTCTCACACGCGACTCGCGAGTCCTTAAATAATTCAGAATCCCACTTCTTCCATCCGCCGCACTTTGCCGCGTATACTGCAACCGCGCGCGATCGATCCGATTGATAACCAGCCGCTTGCTGCCGCGATTTAATTCGAAATCGCGTCGACACTGCTGCTCTATACCCTCACTCTCATGAATTATTCGGCGTTAAAAAGGGACGACGATCATGCGCGCGTGGCCTTTTTAGATCTTCTCTCCTCTTGCTCGCTGCCGCAATTTGTATCCGTGCAAAAGGAGGGCGCGATCGGTGCGCGCTTCGTTAAATTAATCGCGAAATTCCCCGGGGCGCGTAATTGCGATTTATGAAGCTCTCCGCGTGCAGCTGCGCACGCGCACGCATGTGTAGGATATACCCGTGACCGATATATTTTTATCGATTCATTAGCGACGACGGGTCGCGTGAATGGTTACGTATTTGGAAGTGAATGCGTAAGGTTTAGGCTTGATGGACCGTTAGATGCGATGCGGCGGGGTGATGAAGAGGTGAGTATTATATACGTTTTTTTAAGCGGAGTTCGGAGAAGTTGTTGTGGGTAGGAAGTTTTTTGCATGGGCATTAAACGTGTGGGGTAAGATGTACCGTGCGTATGTGCAATTTCTGTATGCATAATGTTTGTTTACCATACTGGCTATATAATGAATTTTATTTCGATTGGAAATTCGACGCTGATTTCAGAAACCAACGGTACAATGAAGTTTTTGAATTATAATTTATTCAACGAGAAGTTGAATGAATTCGCCAAAATAGTTTTTTTGTATTCATTAAAAAACATGCATATGTATATGTAAATACGAAAAATAAGTATTATATTTCCCGTTTGAAATTAAACATCAAAATAATCATCAAAATATAAATTATACTTCAAAACCTGAGCGTTGCAGTAAAATAAGCTAATCACTCGGAACTACACACTGATCGTTATAGTTGATCATTTTTTTCAAACCAGCATCAATTTAAAGCCATACACACACAAAACCAATCAGACAAAAAATTACCAGTCGAAGACGTAAATCGCATACTGCTAATTCATGCAAAAAGCCAATAATAACCAGTAAAAAAAAAGGAAAGACTTTTCAACTCGTCGTAGGCGGCTGCGCGAGCTCTGCTGCGCGAATGCATAAAATCGGCATAACTCTCGTGAATCCTCTCACACTCATCCCCATCCTCGCACACATATACACACTTATGTTCGCGAAAACCGACGAAAAAGAATAATAAGCGCCGCGCGACCTCTCTCCGCTCGATATCATCATTACGGGGCCTAATGGACGACCGGCTTTAAATCCCGATAAAACGGCCGTGCGCGCGCACCAGCGCTTCTCTATCCATTAATGATAATGGGACCGGTTCTGCGCACGCGCGCTCGCGCGAACAATTATGCGGCGCGCGTTCCAATTTGCATGGACGTCATAAATAGCCCGGCGATTATATTCCGCAAGAGAGAAAGAAAGAGCAATAATCGCTTGATTAGGTTCTGTCTCTCATGCTGACCGCTCTATCGGAAGGCGGAAAGCTGAATTAGAAAATTGCTGGGTGAAGTATTATACAGTGTAGCCGATTTTTTCTTTACGAGTGGGAAGGTGAGTAGGAGATTTTGGACGCGAGGTATATTTTATTGGCGAAGAGAGATAAGATGATATATACGGCGGAGGAGGCTTTAGTGCGAGGTGAGAAGGCAAAGTTGGCGAGTTTTTATGGCTACGCGCGTAATAAAATTTGAGTAGTTTTCGTTGCGAAAGAATCTTTGAAGATCTGGTCGAATAAAGATAAGAGAAGAGAAGGCCGCAGAATATGTTATGCAAATCGTCGGACTTGAGATAATCGAAGCTTAAGAGGTCGCGATAAATTGCGAAAGACGTCTCGAAAAGTTGCCGTTTGTTTTCTTCTTTTTTTCAAACAAAGTAGTTTGAAAATCGATAAAAACTACCACCTCGAGAACTGCCTCCACAACAAAACCGAATTTCAAAAAATATCTCAGGAAAAGAGAGAAAAAAAAAAGAAATCACAACCTAACCGACCGCACCACGGCTCCTTCGGTATCGGATGTCGAACGGCCTGGAGGGTGTCGAATGTCGCGCTCTCTCTTTCTTACTTCCACACATACACACACATATACGCATGCGCAGGCTGGAGCGTATATAGCGTCCGAAAAAAGCGAGCGCTGCGCACGAGAGGATGCGCTCTCGAGACTTCCTCCCACGCGCGAGGACACAGTGGGGGCCATTGTCGGGGGTTCAATGCCGGCCTTTGATCGGCTCTCAAGAGGGAGCGAGAGAGAGCATGAGAAAGTGATGCGTGCGTATAGATATATATTCGTCTTTCGAATTTCCTAATTGATCCTGTACGCTTTGAAAAGCAGCCGAGTGTGTGTATGTGTTGCTTTTATAAACCTGGTAAACGCGAAATTTCGCTATATATCGCATTTTTTTCGGAATTCGTAATAAGAAGAAAGCGCGCGGAAAATCGAGATCACACGCGCGCGTTTGAAAAACGACGGAAGTATATATGAAGCGAGATCGAGCGCTATATAGAGATGTAGGCTGAAAAAGCACGGAGGCGAAGGAGAAGCGAAAGTGGCAGATATTGCGTACGGCGCGTCGATTCGAGAAATATTAACTATCGATCGATCGCCGCACCCGCGAGAAAGAGCGGACTGAAAGAGATCATTCAGAAGGAGCTGCTGCGCCTCGTATACTCGCTCACCCGAGGTGGTCGGATGCGAAAGGAAATTGCGACGGTAATAGCCGTGTACACTCTGCGCACGTGTATTATATATACGAGGAGATTGTAAATGGGTCTCTCTCTGTATTTAGCAAAAAATTTTAATCACTAATGGGTCTATGAAAGTGTACGTTTAACAATGCGTGCGGCAATGACTTTCATCAAACGAAAACCGATAAATAATTAAAACACAAAGGGTTCTATGCGTTACTTCTAAACATTATACACTCGAAACATTGTTGCTCGCGAAATCGGCAGATCATCGTCATCATCATCCCGGATGATAACCGTGCGATAGTCGATAAAGCAGAAAGCCCCCTCGCCGCGCGTCCCCCTTGAGAGCTCATCTCTTTAGCGCCCTCCCCCGTGTCTGGACCATTCACGCTCCAGGCCTATTCTGCGCTCCGCGCCCTTTGCGGGACCCGTCGAGAACAAAAATTACACGCGAGTATA
>JAPYZO010005150.1:0-10522 GCA_030522905.1 Torymus flavipes | reverse complement strand
TCCCCTTTATCGAGCTCTTTCACTATTTCATACTTCATTTCTCCTTACCTCAAAATTACTATTTTTACTGCTTTATCCTAGTTTCGAAAGAAGTCTACTCACACAGTCAGGAAGAGCAGCAATAGCAGCCAGCATCAAAAAGCAATCTATCCATCTTGCTTGGGGAAGTGGTGATTCAAGTTGGGAAAGTAGCCACAAAGTAGAAAAAACTTTCGTTAAGGGTGAAATAAAATTTGATCATCAACCTATTAAAAATGTGAAGGTTTTTACAGGGCAAACAACTTATCAGCCAAGTATTGACTATACAGTTAATGGCAGTACTGGTGTAATAAAACTTACGGAAAATAGCTCTATTCCAGTAAGTGATAAAGTTACTGTAGAGTATAGTGAAAGCACACCACCAGAGCTGATAACTTCTGAAAAGCTGCTCAATGAACTTGGCAGACGTACTGCAGACGAAGTGCTATTCTGCACAGGTGATGAAAACGGTGAACTTATAACTCCATCTGGAAGGTTTAGGCCCTCAAATGTACCAACTAATAATCTCTATCTCAAATTTACTTTCGATTTCACAAACGCAGCAAATCAAGTTATACGGGAATTAGGGGTTATGGTTGGTACTAAAGTAAAACCTATAGGACAGAGGTATTTTGAACCACAAGATATAGAAGACCCAGGGATCTTATTAGTTTTAGAACACACTGTACCACTTATCAGAACATCTGCAACTCGGGAAACTTTTTCATTTGTTGTAACCTTTTAGAATAAAATGACTTTAAACGCCTATTATAACCGCTTTAATCCTGACAAAGAGTACGAAAAAAGTTTGTTCCTTGCAGGAAGAGGTCTACAGTCTGCAGAATTAAATGAGACTCAGGAGTATGCTCTTTCTAAGCTTAAAGGCATAGGTGATGCAATATTTCGTGATGGTGATGTTATAACGGGAAGCAATTGTATTATAGATAGAGAAACTGGTAAAGTTACACTTGAGAGAGGAAAAATCTATCTTCGTGGAGCGGTGAGAAAAGTAGAAGCAAAAGAGTTTGTTATTCCACTGAGTACCACAGTGCGTATCGGTGTTTATTATCTAGAATCTACGATTACAGAACTTGAGGATGAAAACCTTCGTGATCCTGCTGTTGGTACAAGAAATTATCAAGAAGTAGGAGCTGCAAGGCTTAAAGTTTCCACCATTTGGGGTTATCAAGCAGAAGGTCTTTCTCCACGTTTTTCTGAAGGAGAATTTTATCCAATTTATAACATTGAAAATGGAGTATTAATAGAACATTCACCGCCACCACAAGCAAATATAGTAACTACTGCTCTTGCTCGTTATGACAAAGAAGCCAATGGTTCCTATGTCGTAAATGGTCTTGAAGTAATGTTCCTGCAAAAGGAAGAGGGAGAAGGAGGAAAAAAAATATTTGTGATTAATGAGGGCAAAGCTCATGTTGATGGCTATGAGATTGAACTTCCTCACAGTATTCGTGTTTCTTTTGATGAAGATCCTGATATAAAATCAGTTGAATCAGAACCGCATACTTTTCAGCCAAATAGCCAAAGAGTAATGGAACTTAAAGTTAATGATTTTCCAATAAGTGAAATCAAAAAAGTAGATATAACCGTTCAAAAAACCATTACCATTACTCATGGTTCATATTCAGGACCTGTTGATCCAATACCTGACTCTGCAGTACTTGAAATTATTCAAATTAAACAAGGTAATGTTATTTATGAAAATAGTGTAGATTATAAACTAAACGCAGGAAATATTGATTGGTCATTACCCGGCAAAGAACCAGCTCCTGGAAGTAGTTATCAAATAACTTACCGCTGTCGCACTCATGTAAGCCCTGAAGATATAAGTGAGCAGGGGTGTAAAGTAAAAGGAGCAGTTGATAACAGCTTGGTTTTGATAGATTATACCTGGAAAATGCCCCGCTATGATTTAATTACTATCGATAGCAAAGGGGTGGTAAGGAGAATAAAAGGAATTTCCCATTCTTGGAGACCATCAATGCCTAAAGCGCCTAGCGGACAACTTTTGCTCTGCTACATTCATCAGACGTGGAAAAACGGAGAAAAAGAAGGGGTAAAAATAGTGAATAATGCTATTCATGCTGTACCGATGAATGAACTTGAAGCAATGAAAAAAGGAATAAATGATCTTTATGCGCTGGTTGCAGAGGAACGTCTACGCAATGATGCAAATTCAAGAGAATCTACCACCAAAAAAGGAGTATTTGTTGATTCATTCTTTGATGATGATATGCGTGATCAAGGAATTTCGCAGTCTGCAGCAATAGTAAATAGAGAGCTAGTTCTGCCAATAGATGTAGAAGTTGCAGATATTGAAAAAGGTGGGGAAAGATATCTTTTGCCATATGAACTTGAACCGGTACTGGAGCAGCTTTTACAGACTAAAGGAGAAAAGATCAATCCATATCAAGCTTTTGATCCAGTCCCGGCACAAATTACTCTAAATAAAAACATTGACCACTGGACAGAGGTTACCACGAATTGGAAAAGTCCAGTAACTAGAGTGTTTAATATTACGGAAACAACAGAGCTGCTGTCAAGTACTTCATACGAAGCTGAATTTATGAGAGAAGCAGTACAGAATTTTGAAATTGAAGGTTTTGAGCCAGATGAAAAGCTTAAGGAAATAAAATTTGATGGAATTTTTATTCAACCTCAAGCATAGAAAATATTTGAAAGAAAAACATGATCGCAACATTTATTGCTGATAACAGAGGAAAAATAAAAGGAAGATTTACTGTACCAAGAAACATTCCTGCTGGGACTAAATTAGTGCAGTTCTTCGGTGATAAAGGCAGTTATGGAGAAGCAACGTATACTGGTAAAAAAACAATTACCATAGAGGAAAGAAGAAGAGTTATCGCAGCAAGAAGAGTTGATCCTTTAGCCCAGACATTTACTCTAAATGAAAGTAGGCACATAGGAGGCGTGGAGCTATGGTTTGTAAATGAAGGCAAAAAACGTGTTGTTGTGCAGATTAGAGAAACAGCAGTGGGAATGCCCTCGCAAACTGTCATTGCTGAAAGCTATATTGAGTCAAAAGATATAAAGATAGATGGCACAGCAACACGTATTACTTGGTCACCAGTGTTTTGCCATGCAGGAGAGGAGTATGCAATAGTACTGCTTACTGATGATCCGGGTACTGCAGTAAAAATAGCAGAGCTTGGCAAATATGATGCAGTAAATAGCCGTTGGGTAACAAGTCAGCCCTATCAAGTAGGAGTACTACTTTCATCAAGCAATGCAAGTACCTGGACACCACATCAAAATTTAGATTTAACGTTTCGGCTATTAGCAGCAAAATTTAGCGAAAGTTCTCACGTTATTGATCTGGGCAAAGTTACTGCAAACAATACTTCAGATTTAATTATTTTGACGAACGTCGAAAAAGTAGCATTTGATACCAATGTAGAATTTATCTTAACAGATGAAGAGGGAAGAGAAAACTTTTTGTCTGATAACTTACCGCTCGCACTGCGTGAAAGATTATCTGGAGAGCTAACGGTAAAAGCAAGCCTAAAAGGAGGGCGAGAGAAAAGTCCAGTGCTATATCCTGGGTTACAGCTAGTTATGGGTAATATAGGGGAAAAAGGAGATTATGTAACAAGAAGTATTACAGCAGGGGCTAACACTAAAATTACCATAACATATGATGCGCTAATACCTGGCACTGCAGATGTTAAAGCATATGTGCAAAAAAATGTGGATTGGCAATTAGTGAATTTAACATCAGGAAAACCAATCGGAGAAAATTGGGTGGAGAGAACTCATGTGCTGACGAACTTTAATGCTAATGAGACAAGGATAAAACTGGTTTTAAGTGGAACGGTTATTTATCGGCCAAAGGTAAAAAACTTGCGGGTTGTTATAACGTAAGAAAATGCCAAATGATGAAACGAGGCGCGGATATCCTTTGCCACACCCAGAGAATATTGCGGTAGAAGATGTAGTACGTATTCGCAAAGCTATAGAAAAAATAGATGAAGATATGAGTGAGAGAGAAAATGAACTTAAGAGTAATTTTGAACGATTTAGATTTGAAACTTTTTTGAATTTTTGGAAATGAAGGAAGCAATAGAAGCATTACACCAAAGGATAAAGGATTTAGCAGCAAACAGCACACCTGATCAACTGGCATATCTTGCAAAATCGCTGGAATTGATAGCAGATAAAAAAGCTATTTCTGACATTGTGCAAATGACTGAAGTGAAAGAGATAATTGATGCACTACAGAGAAGGCTTAAAGATTTAGCAGCAAATAGTACACCAGATCAACTAGCATATCTTGCTAAAGCACTGGAATCAATAATCGGCAAAAGTTCAGTCTCTGAAATTGTACAGATGACAGATGGTAATCTAAAAGAACTTCTAAACTCTGCAAGATCACATTTGAATGACATAAATACCAATAAGGAAAATTCAATATCGGCAATAACTGTAGCAAAGACAAAGTCTGTAAATGAGATCAATACGCTAAAAACTAATACCTTGGATACTTTAAAAGCATCATCAGATTCACATATATCACTACTTGATACAAGAAAGAATGCCAATATTGCAGCAATAAACAGTGTTGGCAATGATCATAAAGATGGTCTGAAAGGTTTAGTGAATAACTTCCGTGCTGTAAATGATGTGCCAAGTGGTTCGTCAATTATGAAGGAGATCAGGAGCAGAGAACCAACCAAGCTTAACTCTATAAATGATGTACCAAGTGGCTCATCAATCATGAAAGAAGTAAGAAATCGTCACATGATTGAACCTGGAGCATTACCTTTTTTATTTGGTGTACTAAGTAGAAAAAATAATTACTTTGGTCACGGAACTTTTACGACAGAGCTTGGAAAATGGAGTAGTGATATAACAAAAACTGACTATATGTTGCAATTACTAGCAGGTAGTCATACATACAATACAGATTACGTTAGTTTTTATCGGCCAAGACAACTCAGTTTTATAGAGGGAAATAAAGGAACATTTATTTACGGAGAGTTATGCACAAAAAGTTTTTCGGGTAGTTATGATGAGATATACTATTACCCATATGCTGCACTTGGAGTAGTATTTGTAAAAAATACAACCAATGTGAACATAAATAAAACAATAGAATTTGTTGGGTCATCGTACTCGAGTACGGAGTATGGGGGTGCAGGACTATTTGTGGGAACACCAGATAATACCAATTCTAATAAATCAAGAATTTCAAGAATAATATGGAAAAATGTTTACCAATACACGAGTTCTGATAGCAAGTTAGCTGGATCTGGTAATGTGGAAATTCCAGCAGGAAAAACAGTTGCAATATTACTTTACACATCATCTTACCTATGTTCCAGAACACAAGTTAGTCAAGGTATGCTTGCATCAAATTATGTATACAACTATGGTCAATTTATCCAGTGGGGAATATATAACATACGTAGCAATTTTCTAACCACGGGGCTTGAAATAGATGTAGAGAGAACGCTAAAAGCTTGGCAATGTCCAGGATTAGAACGAACTGATCAAATATGGCAATAAGGAGGAATTTGTGACTATTTATATACGTTTTGAAAACCACAAGCAGATTGAAACAACAACACTTGAAAACAAGCCAACTGGGAATGATTGGTATGAAGCACCAAAGAATTTCGACTGGCAAAAGAGTTATCAGTTAACAGAGGGAGATGAAATTGTTGAGAGGAATAAGGAAGATATTCAGTTGGAGTTACTCGAAAATGCAAAACTTTCTGTACTTTCTAATCTTCGTGCTCATTATGATCACTATACTAACCAATACACAGGAGTATCTCATCAAAAGTCTAAATCGTATCAAATACAAGAAAAAGCCGCAAAAAGCATTCTAGCAGCACCAGAATCTATGAATGCAAAGGATACGGCAATTATAGAGCCATTAGCAAAAGTCCGTGGTATTACAGTTATTGAAATGGCAAGAATAATTGAAGAAAAAGTAAAAAAAGCAGTAAAAGAAATAATTAAATGTGAAGAGTTGGAAGACATTACCAAGAAGAAAATTGCAGAAGCCAAAAGTGAAAATGAGCTAGAGAACTTACTAAACGATTTTAAACAAAAGATACAAAGAAATGGCTGAAGAATTTTTACATGGAGTAAATGTTATTGAGGTAACCTCAGGGGCAAAAACAGTACGTGCAGCTAAATCATCAGTGATAGGTGTAATCGGTACTGCACCTGAAGCTGATGAGCAAAAATTTCCGCTAAATAAACCAGTGTTAGTTGCAGGAAGCTTAAAGGAAGCAGCAAAGCTCGGAAAGAGTGGCAGTTTACCTTCTGCAGTAAATGGAATATTTTCCCAAATCGGTGCAACAGTAGTAGTTATTCGAGTTGAAGAAAGTGAAAACAGCGATCTAAAGCTCAAAGAAAGTGAAACTATTCAAAATATAATTGGTGGAGTTGATAAAGAAACCCGAGAATATCAGGGAATTGAGGCATTTCTCAGCAGTGAAAGCATAGTTCATGTTGCGCCAAGAATATTAATTGCACCTCAGTTTACTCACCAACTCCCAGAAGATGGCAAAAATCCATTGGTTGCAGCATTAATTCCTATAGCAGAAAAGCTGAGAAGCATAATAGTTGCAGATGGACCAAATACCAATGATGAAGAAGCAATCAAGTGGAGAAAAAGTGTAGGCAGCTCAAGAGTTTACGTCGTTGATCCTTGGGTTAAGGTATTTGAAGGGGAAGAAAAACCGGCAAGCCCATTTGTAGCTGGTTTGATAGCCAAAGTAGATAGCGAACAAGGATTTTGGTATTCACCTTCAAATAAAGAAATAAATGGTATTGTTGGAACAAGCAGGCCTATTGATTTTACACTTGGCGATAGAAGCTCTCGAGCAAACCACTTAAATGAAAATGAAGTAACAACGATAATTCATCAAAATGGCTATAGGCTTTGGGGAAATAGAACATGTTCAAATGACTCAAAATGGGCTTTTCTGTCAGTGAGAAGGACTGCAGATTTAATTAATGATAGTTTACTTCGAGCTCATTTATGGGCAGTTGATCGCAATATCACCAAAACTTACATAGATGATGTGATTGAGGGGGTGAATTCTTACCTTGCAAGTTTAAAAGCGCAAGGAGCAATTATCAGCGGAAAATGTTATGCAACTCCCGAACTCAATACACCGGCAAATATTGCAAGCGGAAAAGTGTCTTTTGATTTTGAGTTCACGCCACCATATCCAGCAGAACAGATTACTTTCAGGTCACATCTTGTGAGTGGTACAATATTATAAAAAGGGGAGAAAGAGGAAAAATGTTACCGAAAATACTGAGAAATTTTAACGTATTTGTTGATGGTCGTGGTTATGCAGGAAAAATAGATGAAATTACGCTACCAAAGCTTACCATCAAAACTGAAGAATATCGTGCTGGTGGTATGGATATTCCAATAAATATTGATATGGGCATGGAAAAGCTTGAAGCAGATTTCACTTTTTCTGAATACGACACAGAACTCTTTCGGCTATTTGGGTTGATAAATGGAAATTCAGTAACTTTGACGCTCCGTGGTGGAATGCAAGGGAGTGGTAGTAATGATATTGAAGGAGTAATTATCAACCTTAGGGGAATATTCAGAGAATTTGACTTTGGTAACTGGAAACCTGCTGAAAAAGCAACGCTCAAATGCACTGTAGCTGCCCATTACTATAAACTTACTATAGGTGGTAATGAATTAATAGAAATCGATGCTGAAAATATGATTAGAAAGATAAACGGTGTTGATCAAATGGCCTTGCTGCAAACGGTTTTAGGAATATGAAAACTTATTTGAAATTTTATTTTTTAAGGAGAAGCATATTAAAATAACTTTAAAAGTGTAAAAATATTTTATTTTTTAGGAGAATTTTATGAAAACTATAACACTAAACAACCCAATAACAGTTGATGGAATTTCTGTTTCAGAACTTACCATTAGACGTCCAAAAGTTAGAGACTATTTGGCAATAGAACGCATTAATGGTAGTGAACTAAATAAGGAAGTAACTTTGACTGCCAACCTGACATCAGTGGCAAAAGAATCAATTGAGGAGTTAGATATTGCTGATTATGTTAAAGTACAAGAGGTGCTCAAGGATTTTTTTTCACCAGTTATTCAAAGAACTTGAGGTCAGAAGTATTAATGTTCAGCTCTGTTGTAGGAGGCGGAGTTGAACAAATACTTGATATGGAGATTAGTGAATTTATTTTATGGAGCAAATTAGCTAGGGAGTTCAAATGTCAGTATTATCGATAAAAATAGGTGCAGTACTTGATGGCAGTTTTAATACTGTAATAAAGGGCAGTAGTAGTCAACTTACTCATCTTGGTGAGAACATAAGAAAGCTTGACTCATCTTTAAAATCAGTATCAAAATTTAAGCAGTTGGGTAGTGATGTTTTGACTAGCAGGAGGTCGTGGAAGGGCTTTGAAGATCAAGTAAAATCTTTAGCTAAACAAATGAAAGCAATAGAGAAACCAAGCAAAACCTTAAAAGCTGAGTTTGATAAAGCTAAGTTTTCTGCAACAAAAGCAAAAGAGGCGTACTTAAGAAAGAGAGATGCTTTGCATTCATTTAATGAAGAAGTAAGGAAAAGTGGCAGAAATATTAAGTCATTAGTAAGTGATCAATATAAACTTGGTTCTTCTATTGAAGTGCTAAAAGGTAAGTATGGTAAGCTTGGGTCTGCAATACGTAGTCACCAAAGTTTTTTAGCAAGCAAAGCACATTTTAAGTCACAAATTATAGAGACTATTGGGCTAGGGCTAACGCTTGCAGCTCCAGTTAAAGTTGCAATTGACTTTGAAAGTGCTATGGCTGATGTTACAAAAGTGGTAGATTTTAAAAAAGGAACGGATGAAGCAACTAAATTTGCAAAGAAGTTAAAAGAGATGTCACGTACTATACCATTATCAGCCGCAGAACTGGCACAAATAGCTGCAAGTGGTGGTCAACTTGGTATCAAGAAAGAAGATCTTTTTATGTTTACAGAAACAGTGGCAAAAATGTCTACAGCATTTGATATGTCTGCAGAGCAAGCAGGTGATTCTATAGCTAAACTCTCTAACGTTTATGGCATTGATGTTAGTAAAATGGAATACGTTGGTAATGTAATCAATCACTTATCAGATAACACTGCTGCCAAAGCAAAAGATATGGTTGAAGCTCTAGCAATAGTTGGTGGTACTGCAAAACAATTTGGTCTTGACATCAAGAAAACAAGTAGTTTAGTAAATGCCTTCGTTAGTTTAGGTAAACAACCAGCAAAAGCTGCAACTGCTATAAATGCTCTACTTAGTAAACTTCAGACTGCTGAAGAACAAGGAGGGGATTTTAAAGCAGCATTAGAGCAAATGGGCATAACTGCAGAAGAAATAGTACAAAGAATAAGCGAAAACGGCGAAGAAGCATTACTCTACTTTTTTCAAGCTCTAAAGAAAATGGATAACCAGGAACGTTCTACAATCCTTATGAAACTTTTCGGTCAGGAATATCAAGATGATATTGCATTATTAGCTGGAAGTTTTAACAAATACGAAGATGCTATAAGGTTACTATCTGACACAGAAGAGTACAAGAGCTCGTTGCAGAAAGAATTTCAAAACCGTGTAGACACCACAGCCAGTAAATTACGACTTCTTCGCAACGCAATAGCTGAAGTTGGTATGAACCTGGGTTCAGTGATGCTGCATACTTTAAAATCTATAGCTGAATTTTTACAAGAAAAAACTAGAAGCATAGCGTTATTTGCAGAAAAATATCCAACTTTAACCAAAGCAATCATGGGTACTGTAGCAGCCTTGATAAGTTTAAAAGTTGTAGCAGTGGGACTAGGATACGGATTTACATTGCTAGGAAGTACGATTTTTAGTCTGAAAGCAAACCTACTTGGAGTATTTTCATTTTTATCAGCTACAGTTTTTCCTGCAGTAGTAACAGGACTAAGAGCAGTAACACTCGCTAACCCTATAGGACTTTTAGTTGCTGGACTTGTTACTGGTGCAGCTCTTGTTATCACTAACTGGCAAAAGGTAAAAGACTTTTTCTCTAACTTGTGGAAATCACTCATTGAACCTATAGGAAAAGCTTTTTCATGGATAGGGGAAAGTGTATTTGGAAAAGTATTGGAAAATAGCCCACTGAAAGAATTTGAAAAAAGAAAAACTGAAATAAAAGCAGTCCATACTCCCATAAAGAGTAATATTCTCAACAGTGGAAATCCTGTGCTAGGTAACAGTATAATTAAAGAATTTTCAAAGAGAAATAAAAATAGCTTCAGAGTCAAAAGCCTTATTGAGGAGACAGAGAGCGATAAGATATTTGCAAGGAGTAAGTTTGAAAATAAAGAACAAAATAAAACTCAGAACATCACTAATAATTACACTAGACCTCTTTCGAAACTCATATAGACAGCTCAAAATTGTGAATTCCTGCTATTAAATTGAATCTCAAGCCAAAACGTTTTCTCCGATTGCGGTA
>JAPYZO010005149.1:0-10523 GCA_030522905.1 Torymus flavipes | reverse complement strand
TGACACAGAACACTTGACGTAATCCTCGCGGATAACGTATTACGACGAGAAGGTATATCACCGCGGACCGGTGCTTAATGCGGCTTGTAACGGAAAAAATGCCCAAGGTTCGGGCTTTCTATACACGGCCGCGACGCTACGAATATTACGATATACCACTGGACGCATAGACACAATTGCACAATGCTAACTGGCTATATATACTTTTCCTCGTTTCTTCTCTCGGATGAATGTGTATACATTTGCCTAGTTCTGGAATCGTAGAAAAAAAGAGAAGAAACGAGGTGATTTTGAGCCGTTGATATAATTGACGCGCTATTTCAATTAGGTTTAAGAGAGTTTTTGTGTTATCGAGTAATTAATCGTTGTGCAATGCGCGCGTCGAGTACAGTTCGCTGTTCTGCAACTAGGAGATGTGCGAAACAAACGTACAGTCGCAAACAAAAAACGGAGTATTGCTGAAATTAACGCATTCTTGCCCAATGGTTCGGGCGTGTATCGCACGGTCGAATGTAAAAAAAATTATAAATATTTATTTCGCCATTTCATAGTTTTCTCTATGCGTCGCCGGAAACTGTCTGTATATAAAAACAAAGAAAATCCCCGTTCATTTGCTGAAGAAAAAAATGACCTTTTACATCAAACGCTGCTCTATCTCTCTGCAAAAACCGAATCAACCATGGTATTTTATTATTCACACTCCAGCACCAGGATGTAAAAATACCACTATACATTTTTTGTCACGCTTTTACCAAGCCATCCGCTTAAAAGACAGCTCTCTCCTGCACAATCTCATCATCCCACGCTCCACGAGCACACACCTCTGTCTCTCTATAACCCCTCATACCTCATCCACTGTAAATAAACACTAACCACCGCAGCTGACTCCCGAGAGACGCTAACCACCACGCTCGCCTCCCTCTCTCCTCCACGACAGGCGCTAAGGCTTCCCGGAACGTTACAGAAACTCGACGCCTTCCTCGACGCCAAGACGAAAGCTCTGGCGGTCCTCGACGAGGGCAACAAGGCTAAGAACGCCGCCTTCGAGATCGACTCCACCAAATCCGCCACCAGCGAGTTCATCAACAAGTTCATCGCCCAGAAGCTGAAGGCTACGTCCGGTAGCGTGGGACCACTCATCAACGCTGGCACGACGTTCTTGTCGAGCGCTAAGCAGGGACTTGCCGGCGCTTTCGTGTCCAAATTTGCGCCCCTTAGCTCGCTCAGCGGTGGATTAGCCGGTGGCCTGTCCGGTGGGTCTGGTAATTATACATTCTTTACAGGGGTGTGGTAAGGGGATTAGGTTACAAAGTGTATTTGGAAACTTCTTCGTGGATAAGAAGGTAACGAGTATTGGAGAGTAGAAAGCGCTTATTGAATTTATATGAGTCGCAAAAAGAGATGCAGGTGCGCATAAGTGAATAAGTGTAGCGGCGGTTGGTATGCCGCGGACGTTTGTTTCTATACGCGCGTTTTAGCTTTCGCGGTGCATTACATTCCATTGGATATACAACACACTGCCCCGCGTGGCTGTAGATACTGACACTCGTAAACCGCTTTTTTACGGCTCTTAGAAGCGGCGTAAAATTTTTCCGCCAGTTAGTGTAATTGTAACGTACTTATTAGTACGTAAACTTTTTGGTCTTTGATTAATTGTTTATGATAGGGGGTATAATTGTGGAAGGAAATTAACATCGGGTTTGTAATTTACATTATTATGATGCATTATTAATTTTACTACTGATTATTGTTTTCTGTTATAACTTGATCGCAGTTGTTTTAGACCACTTGTGTCCGTTTTGAGATTTTATTACAAAAGAGATAATGCTCGAATATAAATTCTACGGGAGAAACATTTCATAGAATATACACAACGCACACTCACATATGTTAAGTTACGCAACTAATCTCACAGAATCAAGATTAAAGTTTAATACTCGTTTGACTACTTTCAACCATTATCTACTTCAAAATATTGTTGTTGAAATAAGATGTGAAATATATCGCGTACGTTATAGAAAGAATATTAAGTAAAATTTCGAAAAATAATATCCAGATTAAAAAATCCAATTACATTTGCAATCAATCAAACGAATTAAATGAATTATTCACAGTTTTATCAAAATAAGTCAGCCATATCCGAGCTTTCCTACAATTTTTAAAAGAGAAAGTGATGATATTTCCATTAAATACTTCAAAACCAAAGAAAAATGTCCATCATACGTTAAACTTTCGCTTTTTCTGACAGATTTATTAATATTTATATGCTTCGATCCTACTGTAAAGCCCATTTAGATCCCACAACTATACCTTACACTATTCTACCAAACCTCACTAACCACCTGAACTCTATCACCACAGGTGGCAACGGCGGCGACGGCTCGAACGGCGGCGGCGGCTCGGGTGGCAGCGACAGTAGCAGCTTCATCACCGGCCTCCTGGGCAGTTTGAGCGGTGGCAGCGGCAACGGCGGCGGCCTCGGTGGCCTCGGTAGCCTCAGCGCCGGTTCCGGCGGTTTAAGCGGCAACGGCGACAATGGCGGTGGCAACGGCAACGGCGACAGCTCGAGTGGAATCACCGTCGACTTCCCGTCGGCGAGCGCTGACGCACAATCCAGCGCGGGCTTCGCCAACCTCGGCGGCGGGGTAGGCAGCAATGGCTATAACTGAGCGAGGCGATACCGTCTCCTCGACGTCCGCTGAAGCACGCGCGGGTTCTTTGTAGATGAGAGTCGCGGGCTCCGGGGGTTCCTTTATGGAAGGTCCGGAGAGCGATGATTTTTTTTTAAGTAGCTGATGAAAGGGATGTTAGATTATTTTGAGAGAGATGGTTTAGCATTCTGAAACGTTAGGAGGAAGTTTTTTTAGTATGATGTGAGAGAGAGAGCGAGTTTGTGGGTTATCCTGGGTAAGAATGTAGGTGGATATCGATCTAACTGGTTTAATCGAGGTTTTATTTTTAATTTTGCAATTTAATGTTTTTCTATGGTTAAGAGCGGCTCATCATATATTGCAATAACATCGACGGCTGTTTGCACTTTTTCCGCCGTGTTTGTTGTGTAAAGTTATTATTTGGTAACGGCCGAAAGTAGTTCACGATCTATACGTGGAAATAAAAATTTTAAATTGGAAATAAAATGCCTTTATGCGGTTATAAAGTTACATAAAGCGATGGAAAATATTTAATGCAGCGCGTTTGAAAGTGCGGTTACATGCGAAAAAAGGAACTGTGGAAACCATATACACATTTATAGTGAAAGGGGTATTGTTTTTTTCAGCTGATTGACAGTTAAGTGCATTTAATAGCATTTATAATTGCTAAATTACTGTAATTTATATTTTGATGAATTCAGGAGGCGATCGACTAGACCAGTTAGAAGGCACCGCGTGCCTTCTATTAGAGGAAACTTCATTTCTACTCAGGATAACCTTAAATAATTTTTAGATATATATATTTTTATAAAAAAAGAAAAATCCGGAAAATGGGCAATGATAATGATAATATTGATAGTAATATTCAGCTAAAGCTTATTCTGTCCTACTATATACGCTCTGCAATAATCTAAAGTGGATAGAGTAATAGTCACTCTGACGATTTAGCGTTAATATAACAACCGGTAGAGAAATCGTTCATCACTTCTTTCTCTCGTGATTTATATGTACCGAACGAAACGTGCACTGCCGATTTAATGCTTCAGCGGATCGAGGAAGTGCGGTTTCACTGCCGAGCTAAAGAGAGCCGAGAGTAGCAAATCAAAACAAACGCACGCCAAGCTCGAAACTTGATCAATCACACCCCGCACGATATTCGAGCGTTGTATGCATATAATCAGTGTACATATATCTATATAATCCAATTTAACTCGAGGTAAAAAGAGCGTCGCTCGGCATGAAACTATCGTATGTCCTCTAAAAAACAAACACCGTAGTATCCATTCACACATCACACATACATTTACATATTTCACTGCCCTGTACAATATACACCATATTTTCCTTATAAAATTTTCCTTTAATTTTTTTTTTTATTTTTTTTTTATTTTTGGTATGCGATCGTATGCGTAGTATTTGATTGCCTTGAGTAGACCCTTCCGAAAGAGAAACACACACTTACCACGCACACGTGAATGTTGCATGAAAAGATCAATTTTAACGCGGGCATGTGGATCTGCTCGTCGTCCGTGAATTTTGAAAGTGTTGTGTTGTCGTTGTTGTTGAAATGGAATAAGAATAACATAAGTGATATAGAGGTGGCTCAAGACTCGTTCTTGAAAAATCCCGTTCAATTAACACACTTCATGTATTGCAAGAGTTTGTATCTAACATCAAAATATTGTTTGTATGAGTGAGAGTATTTCCCCGTTGGCTTATTTGACTCTTTTTAACAGATATGGTCTTAATGAAATTTCTAATTTTATTTAATTTGTCTCAGTCTCTATCAACCTTCTCTAAATTAAATAATTCGTGTCACTTTATAATATTCAACGTTTTTCAAAAAAATTTTCGTTTTTCACATTCGTTTCTTATTAAAAGTGCATTCGATTGCGCACAAATAACTTCCACTACGACCGGTTGCATTAATAATACGCACATCAATAAAATAAGTAAAAAGTGTCACGTTGAGACCCAATTTCACTCTCAAGGTCAGCTTTGGCAAGGCCATACCGCACACGAACTATCGGTTACATTCCTTTCGCAACGTCAAAGAGAAAAGTAAAAGAGTCAAATTCGTCGCGATTACGAATCGTACCAGCACCGCAACCATCTGTACATACGCGCCTGGCGAGTATATATAACAAATGTCCAATGCATGAAGCACGATCAAGTCAAGCACGTCAACATTCATCCAACCACCAATAAATAATCCAAAATTAAAAGTCATAACATTCCAACAAGTCTGAAAGTTCGACTGTGTGTTGTGATTCCACGAACTATAGTACGATTACACGCCGCCGAATCCGCAAGGGTACTACAACTACGGCCGATGAGACGGTCCTGAGTCCGGATGAGGCCACGACGACGACGACGAGGATATGGGATGGTGAGGCGAGATCGAGAGCTGCGACGACAACGACGGCGATGACGTTCCTGACGAAGGACACGACTGTGCGAACGGTCACACTATGGGAATGATAATGACGGATAATCAAAATGTCTCTCTACGTTACGTGGCCATATTTCGAAAGGACATTACTACCGCATAAATCTTTCTCCTTCTTTTTTTTTATTAATGTTATTTTTTATTTTTTATTTTTATTATTATTATTATTGATATTATTATTATTGTGTTTTGCTCTATGTGCGAATCGCCGAAGTGTGCGATCAGCGCACATCGACCGCGTTGCAACCGCGTGCCTGTATATCTTTATTTTCTATATGTATATTGTATAATTATATGTGTTGCGCGCGCAGTGCGCCTCCGTTCTTCTCTTCTCCCTTTTTTTTTACTATAAATACACATAAATGTAACGATTGTGTAATTTTGTTCGGAAAGAGGGCGCGCTGGAATTTTTGTAAGCGACACCAGAGAGGAGAGTATGGCTGTAAATAAGCGTCAGGCAGCGCGACGATCGAGATGCGATTTCTTTGTATAACGTGGATATAATGAACAAAGTTTGGAACCGCGACGAGTCTTTAGCGCGTGTTGTTACATGTAATATCGAATGGCATCTGCATTCGATTACGAATTACGCTGAGGTTTCTATTTTTATGTACACGCGCGCGTACATGTTATATGAGGTTCGACGTAATGGATTTCTAGTTTCAGGAACTTGTAATCAAAATATTCGTTATAAGTCGGTATGCTGTTTTGTATAATGTTGTCAATCAAAATTGATGCTAATCGTTGCGTAGAATAAGAAGGTGCAAAATTTTTATTTTTTTATAAATATGTAAGATTATTGTCTAAATAAATCGAAAATCAAAATTACGATAGGATTAGGGAAGAAAGATTATGTGTACCGTATAATATATACGTTAAAGATTCGTCGATTCTGAAATCATCGAGCTCAATTCCGAGCCTCCAATCGATCGAGCCGCCTAGCGATTGTAAATAACGCACTTGTAATGTTCACCACGAGGCACGAATAATAATGATAATGTTGTCAAATAAAAACGAATGTTACTATATATAAAACTCTGACGTGACTGTCTTTAATCATCGTCACATACAGACCACACACATACATATATACACACACACACATCTATATATAAACCAAGTTCCGCTGCTCTTTCTCAATCTCCAAGCACTCGACGATGCACCGCACCTAACTTAACTATATTACGCGCGTCTGACCCGAGCGGGAACGTTACCACTTGCGCGGGATTATTCGGGATGTGGCGCTGCCGCTTCGAGAGAGTTACCAGGACGAAGATTCTTGCCATTCTTGCATTTACTCTTAGATTATTTTTGTAATTGTATGAATCTTTTTTTTAATATAATATATATATTATATTTACTTTTTTATGTGTTGTTGCATTAAAGACATGATCGTGATATGTTGAATTGTTTGGATTTTTCATTTATATTCACCTTCATCCGTCGACTTTTCTCAAGATGTGGTTGTTAAATAAAGGAATGATGCTCAAAATTGTGAGGGAATCAGGTAAACGACTGTTGGAAAATGGAAATCGAACTTTTTGAAAAGCTATAGCAAAATCGATACAAGAAAGTAAATTATCAAATAATTATATATTTTTCATAATTTTGTATATATTTGTACATATAACTCTAACATTTTCTATTTTTATAAAATTAAAACTAACATTGTATAAACTTTTCTTTACTAATTAAAGTATCTAATTGTTTTTTCAAAATTCAATAATAAAAAACATAAATTTTTCTTTAGAAACTTGACAAATGATAACTAATATTCTAAACATTTTTCTTTAAATAATCAATTGGAACATTTTAAACGTACTAAAAAATCTCAACGAATTTTACGGCAGCAGCGTCGTCTGAGTTGATTGTTTTTATTTGCACAGAATAAGATTCGCACGACAACGGAGGAAGACATTCCCGAATTCGACAGGACGAAGGTGTCGCTGGACATTCCGCCGCAAATTTTCGGCGGAGGATTCACTCTCATTACTAATATCAGTAAAATTATTAGTAGTCTGATTATGGTAAAGTCTTTTTATCTCTGCATTGCCCTGCATAGCAGTAGAACAATCATTAAGTATCGAGAAATTATATAGTTACATAATATATAAAGAAGAATTGATAAGTTTGGTCTTTAGTAAACCAAAGTTGTTTCTAGTCATTGAAAAATTCAAAATATTTTTCCAAAATTTCTGCATGATACCAAAATTTATTTAACGAAGTACTTGATCGAGAATATGATGACAGTAAAAATATTCTTATTCAAAAATGAATTTTAAATCCATCGAGTCACGAATAAATAAAATATAGCACCTCAATTACAGAAATGCCTGAGGATAAACTCAATAATTAATATCATGTTAAGGTCGTCTTTTCGAAAATGAAACCAAAATTTATTAGGCAGATGAATCAAAGGTCAAGCGCTCATTATTTTATTATTTCGACATTCATAAAAATACCGTTTATAAGTTACACTTTTATTCACTTGATATAAGAGTAAACTCACTACTTACTGCTCTCGATACGTGGTCGCGAAGGACCAATGCCCGCTCGAACTCGTTTCCCTTCACTTGAGAGACGATTGCAAAACTCGCGCATTGCACTCGGGATTTTTGCAAAATTCGCTTTTTCCATTCTGCGGTTCGCGTCGTTTGTATTAATCTTGCACACGTGAACAAAGAGCGAAGGCTGCATGAAGCGGTCAGTTTTCCAGGGCGCTTGACCGTTTGTTTACAGTTATTTATTGAATTTCAGTTGGAATGTAAATTCTCATTTCTTCGTGCTTTGTACGTGATTATTGCCGGTGAAGAAATAATGTAGATGCTTTATTAGGCGAGTTCAGACATAAATATGCGGCAAAGAAAATAGTTAAGATGACTGTGTAACGAATTATATTCATTATGCAGAATTAGTTGTGTAATCTATATGAATATCAACATGTTATATTAATGCTGTTGCCATGCCAAAATAATTTTACCTAATAAGGATTGCCTATTTTAAGTTCTATTTCTAAAAAAAAAACTAGCTATTTAAACTCTTTGCATACTAAATATAAATATATGTTAATTTTGAATAATATTTTTCTGAATTGTTTTTTATTAATTTATTAATAAAATATTTTTATTTTTAAATGACGAGTTTTTGTTTTAATAGAGTAAATTGTTGTATTATTATCAATCATTTTACGTCAATAGGGAAAAGACTTTATTAATCTAATAAACAAAGAAATTATTTTATTTCTTAAAGTTGCTACCTATAATAATCACGATGTAATTATTCGCAAGCGTTTTTATGATTTATAATTTATACACTCTTTTAAGAAACATTGACTGAATTACAAAAATTATTTGATTTATTATTATTGATTACTATTTTACAATTGAGAAAAATAAAAATCATACATTTGCAAAGAAAAAGTCAACGTGACATGATAATTAATAGAATATCCATCAATAATAACAAGTCTGTCAATCGTGTGCATTATCAATACGATAACAACGAAATAGAAATGAACGTGTAGCCTTGATTAGGATTAATGCACGGTTCGTGTTTATTTTTTTGAATAGCGAATTGTTTTTATAGCCTCGATGTGGCATCCCATTGGTCTGATTTTCCACTCACGTTTCTAGAATGGGAAAATTATAAATTTCACTCGCGAGTAACTTTCAATGTGCGCAACTGCAAGTAACCACTATTTCAGAATTTTAGTTGTTCATTCGCGTAGTCACCTAAAAACGTTTGAATTTAGTTCACGTATGCTCAAAAGAAGAATATTATTTTAAAATCTGAGATTTTCACTAGATTATATACGGCTCAATAATTGAAACTTGAATAATTAAAATTTATATGAGTGGAGAAATCAGAAAAAGTTAGGATCTATATCAAAACTATATTATTTTGGAAGCAACTACCATACATATTCTATAAATAATAAATATCTATTTAAATTTTTGCAAAACAATGACTTATTAATTTATTAATTTTGCAGAATTCAGCTAAAAGAACGGAATCTGTACTAGAAGTATTCAAGCCAATTTTCCGTGGAAAATTCGCTATCAAAGGTTTACCATCCGACAACCCCAAAACAGCTTAAGATATTGAAAAATAAACATTTTCAATATGCTGACAGTTTATAATTGGACAATTTTAAGGACCATCAAAGAATACCACCTAAACTACATGTAATTTTACAAGAAAGCTATCTTACCTGGACTACTTTTCTGTACATATGAAAGAAGATGAAATTTTTGTTCAAACTTATTTTGTAATGCCGTTGTTTGGAATTTAGACTACAGCTAATTTGTTATGGTTGTGTGATTTTTTTTTGAGTGAATTGTATGAGATTGGTGATTTTGTACAATAGATATATATTGATTTTTATTTAAGAATGTAATGAAATAAGGGAAATGTTCTGATACTATATCACTTTGCTTGACAAAATTTTTTTGTATGAAATGATTAGACATGATTAAATTGTAGAATATTTTTATAAGCTTTTGTTTTAGATAAAATAATGATTTTCTTTAAATGTCCGAATGTGTTAGAATATTAGAACATTTTCCTTTTATTGCTTGAATGCTAGTTTAAATACCATTCTTATGTTTTTGAAAATTGAATATAATTACAAAAGTGTAAAAAATTATGTTAAACAATTCTGACGATATTGTTACAAAATAATGCACCTTGAAATTATAATAATTTGTTATTATGCTGAAAATGATATATAGTTTGAAAAAGCACAAGAATAAGGAGCTAAATTATAATGAAAATTCTTATTTTAATCTAAAAAGCAACCTATGATAAAAATTTCAAAAGGTTTTATTATAAGTAGTTGTAAAATGTTAAATTTGTTTACATTACAATCGTTAATATAAGATGCTCTTGACGTCAAGAGCTTCTAAAATATAGAACATTTTTATAAGATATTTTAATGCGTTTCCTAAAATTGTGCCAAATTAGGAAATAGCTGCCATGTTGAAGTAATAATTTACTTTTACTCCTACATTAATATATAGAAAAAGTTATATAAATGGTGCTGGAAATCATTTATAGATATAAGTACCAAAGTTATATGATAATGAGCGATTTAAATCAAAAAGAAATTTATCGAAATTATGATCATGAAAATATTTATAGTATGAAAATAAAAAAAAATTCTAATTTTATAAATTTGTAAACAGTTGAAACTGTAAGTGACGTCAACGGATGGTCATACCAAAATATTTTAGTATATAAATTATAAAAGTATGTTATGGGTTAATAAATAATTATGATAAAATTTATAACATTGTAATTGTGGAACATATTTCACAAATATTTACTGCATTCATATGAAATAAGAAAAGATTTATATCATTGTAATAATATTATGAGAAAGAAGACCCAATTTTAAAAGTATTTGAAAAGGGAAATCTAATATT
>JAPYZO010005148.1:0-13423 GCA_030522905.1 Torymus flavipes | reverse complement strand
CCGGTGCAAAAATGGACTGCTAATGGCACGGATAGGCGTGACATGGCGGATTTATGCAGTCAGTGCTATAAAATAATGTAAGATACACGTGTTATAAGTTGTTCTTTATGGTACGGGGCTAAGCGCACTCGCTACGCTCGGGCGCTTATACACGCCGTGCCGTAAAGTGCGACTTATGCCACTAGTATCGTAATGTACTATTCTCTATTATATTACTTTTTTCATTGAAAGTTAGGGGGGGGGGGATTCTAGAGTTTCGACGATTCACTTTAAAATTGAAGTCAACTTTAGACGTTTCTCAGTTCGACGTTTACTAATGCAGATTGTTCTTAATTTCGAAATTCTAAATTACGAAAATCATATTTTTGAATGTAACAATGCACCTACTGTCTAAAATATCGAATTTCATTAAGGGGATCATAGAGGTATAGATCTTTGAGGCCAAAGTCACCTGAAAAAATATAATAAAATATAATTAGTTATATATACTAATAATATATAAAAAGTAGGTACAATTTCAGATAAAATGGCCCAAGATATAATCTGTAGACCAATTTTACTCAGAAATATTGCAATCCCAAGATTTTGGCTTTGGCATAGTTTAAAAAAAAAAAATTAGTCGATGGATTTTCATGAGATAGTGACTAAATTACTTGAAATATATTCAGTTATGGATACAAGAGTTGGAAATATTAAAAATAAATTTTTAAATAATTTTAAAATGCTAAAAACCACTAGAATTTGTGTGATTTTTTGTGATTTTTAGGATTTTCAAATTATTTAAATATTTATTTTTAATATTTCCAACTCTTGCTTCCATAACTGAATATATTTCAAATAATTTAGTCACTCTCTCATGAAAATCCAACTAATAGTTTTTTTTTTTAAAGCTACGCCAAAGTGTAATAAACAATATTTTATGAAAAACCCATTCAAATAATGATTCAATAAAACTTAAAAAATATTGAGCCATTTAGTTTCTAATTTTTCTTTCCTTCCTGAAATATAAAAAATAAGTTTTTGTAGTTAAATATAATGTAATTTTACAAAAAATGTATTGCTTACCCGTTCTAAACACATACATAATAACCTGTAACAAGTAATGAAACTCTTCAAAATATGGTAGTGGCAGAATTATCTTACTCATTGTTTATAAAATATCTTGTGAAACCCAGTTATAGTAATATTTTATTTTTTTACAAGTAGAATATTGACTGATTCTCTGTAGCTGAAATTAAGAAGAACAATTAAGCAAAAATTGATACCAGAGTCTTAATTCACAATATTGCAATATAAATCATAAAAACATTTACCTTAGTTTGAGATCCTCTATGAAAGATGATTGACAATACTGGCACCTTGGCATGCATTCCTTTAAACTTGATATATCAGCACACCAGCTCTTGGACTTCTGATCCAACCTTACTGTTACATAAATTTTCAACATATTGCACTCAAATATACTATTAAGTAAAATACTAAGATGAATGTAGAATATTCTACAACAAAAATTTTTCATATTGTGGAATCCAAAATCTCAATCAAAACTTATAACAGGTCAATATATTTATAAATCATCGGTAGAGCCATTTTCCGAATCCATTACTTCACTATATGTTTGACGAATTATATGAAATCTGTAGAATCTGTCGGATATTACAATAATGCACAACTGTTTCAGGAAATATAATCTTAATTTTATCATAGCGAGTTAGAATAGATGATCTTTTCGAAAACTTTCTGACCAAAGTAGATTTTTTATTTTCTTTCGCTCACATGTATTTCTCTTTTTTAATTAAAAACTGAATCTTGACATAAATATACTTCGTTTCATAGTGAGTGTTGACACTATAAGTGTCTCATTCTCAAGATATTTAAAACTTAAATAAAACACTCGCTATCCACTTGTATTAAACACTTTCACAAACTTATTAGATCTACTTTTGAATATAATGTACTAAATCTTTACTTTCGAATCAATCCAAGAGTGCAAAAAGTTGAAAATTAATTGAGAAACACCGTATAAAAAATTGTCAGCTGTGTTTATGTTGATGCTAGCAGTCAGTTATGTGAAGGTATTATAGGCTATGGTTATGGTACTAAAAAAAAGAGAGTACGTTGTTGTCGAAAATTGACTGGTCAATTCCGAGAAAAGTGGTCAAAACTTACGGTCAAAAATGATTCCATTGGGTTTCAAATTAAAACGTAAGTTATTTTAATGTTAAATACATAATAAAAGAAAATCAAGTTTTTCGTCATTTTCTAGATTTTATGTTCTCAAGCTATAACGAACACTTAAATTTTTTTTTTATTTATGATCCACACCTATTTTAGGTTCAGAATAACACATGTAATTGAAAAATCAAATAAAAAAAAATTAATTTTTAGACATATTTTAGGTTTATTTAATAACAGAATTTTAATAGGGATACAATAAATATATTTCAAAATAAATCATTAGAAACAAGTTATATTTGCTTTGAAATCGTATTAATTAAATTCGATGTTTTGGACAGTAGGTGAATTGTTACATTCGAAAATATAATTTTCGTTATTTAGAATTTCGAAATTAAGAACAATCTGTATTAGTATACGTCGAACTGAAAAACGACTACAGTTGACATAATTTTTAAAGTAAATCGTCGAAACTCTGGATCCCCCACCCCGCAAGTTATTCGTCTACATAGGGAAGCTATGATTTAAAGATCCTGTGCGACCATTACTGTTTAAAACAGGAGAAAAAAACAGGTTGCTTGCACTTAGGAGAAAGAAATAGCTACACACCCACACGCACGCACACTTACACATGTATATGGAGATATGACTATATGAGAAGAGTAGTGTATTTATATTGTATAAGTGTATTTTGTGATTGTCATGAAAATTTAAAAAACGGAATTTTTTCATTGTTTCGCACCCCCCCCCCCCCCCTCACACACACACACGCACGTACACCCAAACACACGCATACACGCACACACGCACACACACACACACACACACACACACACGTATATGGGCATGAGAAAAGTAATGTATTTACATTTCAAACGTGTATTTTCGACAAATATATATTAGTTTTATTGCGAATATTCATAGAGAAAATTTGGTATGATACAATTTATTACAATGTTGAACATTTAAAAAAAGTAATAAATACATTAGTTCGAGGAAGTTAAATGCCAATGCATTGACAGCGGTTTGTTAGATGTCAACTCTAATCCATAAGACCAAAAGTTATGGCCGGATTGTTTTAGGTCTCGCTATTTTGCAGCTCTCTTCATATACCAAATAACAGAACTGCTAGAGTTTCTTCGATTTAATATTATACTAACTTTTTCCACAATTTAGCTGTTGCATCATCAGATGATAAATATGTTTAGAAGCTATAAAAATTGAGGTTAAATAAAAGTAGCAGAGCATGAAAAAGTGAATAAGGTCGAAGAAGAATAAAGTTTATAACTATATTTAACGTTGAGTTCCGAATCACAGTGGAATAAAAAGTCATAGCTAACAGTAGTCATGACAGCGAGCCGGCAACATCTGGGCTCGATGCGGTCCTTTCAAAAGTGCCTCTTAAGTCTCGTCGAAGAAAGAGTGCCGTTTGGTGTCGTCTTCGTTTTCTCTGTCTCAGTTCTCGTGAATACGAGAACGCGACGAAGAAAAAGAGCTCCTCGTAGAAGAAACAGTGCGGGTTTTTCTCGTATCTCGACCTACATAACCTTGCATTCGTACGCATTAAAAGCCGGGTTAAATGACTTTTCGTTTCCCGGATATTAAATGCCTATGATTGTGCAAGTGCCGCTGTACGACGGGACAGAGGGGTGAGAGGGAGAAAAGGATAAGAGAGAGAGAGAGAGAGAGAGAGAGAGAGGGAGAGAGAGAGAAGGACAGATAACGAGAAAGAGTGTGTGGGCGAGAGTAAGAGAGAGTGAGCGAAATAGAGAGCGTTGCATTTTAATGCAGTAAAAGCAGGTGTTTTTCCAACGAGCGCAAAACGCGCTTTTTTTTAAATTTTATCCACTGACATGGATCTCTTTTATGGACGATCTGTGGACTATTCGTCACGTTTTTCGTCCATCATTTGTCCTTCGCTCCGTCCGACGATTTCTCAAGCGATCTTGTTTTTTTTTAATTTAAATTTTCGTTAAAGAAGGAGGGAATATGCCATTTCCACAAATTAAATTATGGATTGTGGAGGTGGAGGCACGTTTAGATTTTTCAACCCATGTTTCAATCGTTCTATTTCTGTCAAATTAAGGCACTTCTACGGCGAGTATACCTCGTGCGCCGGAGTACAACAGGTATACAATTGAATAAATGTTTCAATTTACAATTAACAGCATCGATTATAGATTCTACTTTAATTAAAATGATAGAGATAAACGAAATCAGAGAGAAAAGATAAATGAAATATTAAAAAAGTTTTTATTAGCAACTACACTCAACAGAAATTTTTAAATAATCACCCCGAAATAGTGTTATAGTCTGATTGTTATTTCTGGCAAGCTCTGCACTAAAGTTACATTTTTTAAGCTTTCCGTTGAGTCAAACTAATTTTTCATGTTATTTAGTGTTTTTTTATGAATTCATTTGCTCTTTTGAAGATCAAATTTACGCTACGATTTAGTGCTAGGCCCCTCATGTATTGTTTGGACGTGCGTGACTGCGGGTCATCGGTTTATGCATTTGATTATTATTTGGTAAAATGTAAGATAAAAAATAAAAGCATTCCAAAAGGCGCATTGAGCGAGAGCTAAACTCATACACGTACTCGCAAAGCACAATAGTAAATAGCGACTTCAGCTTTTCTTTGACTCGTGAGGTAGAAATAGAAAGTAGTGCGAATAGATATCGATGCTCGAGGGAATATCAACGCATCAAATCTCCCTCTTTTTTTTGATCGGGAAGCATTTTTTCTTCTTTCTCCAGCAACTTTTTTTTCTTTTCACCGTTTTTGTAGAGAGACAATAGATGAATTCCCTCTTGAGTGTGAAAAACACGAGGACTGTACAATGATGATCTTGAGAGTAGTGACTATTCACTTTGAAATAGTGAAAATTCATTATTTTACATTTAGAAAGTAAAATCACGAGTATATACGGACATATAAATCATTATAGGAAGATATTCGCCAAATTTGTGCAAATACTAATATGCCTCTCATTTCGTAAGAGATATATAAACTATAAGAATCATATAGCATCTTCTTTTAAAGAATTTAAAAGTGAAAATGAACGGGTCTACCTTAGTAGACCCTTTAATTTTTAGGTTGCTCTGCACTTGATATCGTATCTGCCGTTCATCGTCACCTTATTTGCCTATCAAAAGAATTAGCGGCTATAATTATTGTTCTTGAGCTGGGTGCATTGGCGAGAAAAGTGCACGTTGCAATTTGCTCTACAAAGGAAGAGCTGAAAAGATTACTCATACGTATCAATACAGTCATGTGGGCTTTCGCGAGCGTACTTGTACTATGGCCTGTACGTGTGTAGAGGTTCAATATTCTAGCGCCTCCCCGACTGACTTCGTATATCTATAAAGACAAAGAAGAGTAAGAGAGGGGGGGGGGGGCAGCTGGCAATGCCGACGCTGGCAGGGGGAATTCACGTAACAATATCGCATCTCCCTGATGTACGTGCAAAGAATATTGCTTTGGTGCTAGTTGAGTGGCCGATAGCAAACCTCTTTTTAACACACGCTTGTCTCTCTCTTTTCTCATCTCGACTCTTTCGCACTTCCTTTTGATTCTCCTTTTTCTTTTTTTTATACTTCTTTTCTCCTACGCACGTTCGATGTTTATATTTTTCTTTTTTCCGCTAATTGCATTTATGCTTGAGTTTACTGTTTTTGAAACTTACTATACCCCTAAACTTCATAGTGTCGTTATATTTTAAAAATGTTAACAGTTAACCTTTCTAACAAGCTACATCGACATTAGATTAGATTCCAGAAGCCTTAACTATATAAATTATATTACAACATTTGATAAACTCGTTAAATCATTGTATGTATAATAAATATATAATACATATACATTTATTATATAGGGTGTGTCAAAAGTTCCGGGACGGCTGGATAACTTGAAAAATACGCATTACAATAGAAAATGTCCGAAACAGACCTTGTAGGATTTCTCCCAAGCAATCCAGTGGTCACCTTGGATTTGACCTTGACGATGACATTCAAGGTCATTTCAAGGTCAAGTACATTTTTTTCAAATGGGAACTTATATTTTTGAGGCTGGAAATGAAAAGAGCAGAAAATTTTACGTTTAAATATGACCCTGACCACATAATGAGTATGTTTCTAAAGTCACTTTAGCTCATTTCAAGGTCACATGTAGTTATGGCATTAAAGTTTACCAATTCCATAAGGCCAGTCAAGGCAAGATCAGCCACTATCCAGCCAGTCAAGGCAAGACCAGCCACTGCCCAGCCAGTCAAGGCAAGACCCGCCACTGTCCAGCCAGTCAAGGCAAGACCCGCCACTGCCCAGCCAGACAAGGAAAAACCAGCCACTATCCAGCCAGTCAAGGCATGACCCGCCACTGTCCAGCCAGATAACTGATAGTCTCTTGCCTTTTAAGGACAGGTTTTTACCATCTCTAGCCAGTAAAAAGCGAATAGTCTCTAGAATAATAGGGATAACTGGTTCAATCTTTGAGCACACCTACTTTCAATATTTATTATTTCAATAAGTGTTGAAGCTGTTCCCCATTAATCTCTTGACAGTAAGCCAATTGATTACAAAAGCTACCGACTGCATTTACGTAATACTTAGCTGGGATATTATCACATTCTTCTAGTATGCGTTGTTGTAATTGTTGTAAATTTTGTGGTTTGGTTTTGTACCCTCTATCTTTCAAATATAGCTCCATAGAAAATAATCGAGCAGAGATAAGTCAGGTGACCTCGCGGGCGCCTCAATAAAGCATCTTCGCCCTATCCACCTATCAATAAAAATGTTGTCTAAATAATGGCGCACATTTCTCCCATAGTGTGGCGCAGCCCCTATTATTCTAGGAACTATTTAATTTCGAAGTAAATCCTCATATTTAGCCGAATTTAAATTTCCTTCAATAAAAAATGGACCGATTATTCGGTCGTTTGGTATTCCAGCCTAAACATTCAGCTTCTGAGGATATTGCGTATTATCTTCTGGCATCCAATGAGGATTTTCATCAGCCCATATTCTGCAGTTATGCCTATTGAGAGAACCATTGAGTTGGAACGTGGCTTCATCAGAAAAAACTATGTTAAAATGAAAGTTTGGATCATTATCAATCCGTGTCATCATATCGTCACAAAATTCAACTCGACGATCGAAGTCGTCTTCGTTTAATTCATTTACAAGCGTAACTTTGTAGGGATAGAATTTATTTTTATTCAATATTCTATGAACAGATTTCATACTTAAGTCATTAAAATATTCAATGAATTCTCTTCAGATGTAGCGGTAATTGGTCTTCCTATTCCTGGTTTATCTCGCTGCCAGTATTTTCAAAACGTTTTACCGTACGTTCAGCAGTTGATTTTGATATCGTGGTTAATCCATTTCTAAAAGTCTCATTAAATAGATCTTTTACCTGCATAAAAGATCGCTTGACCTCTCCCCAACCTCGCATCATTAATAGTGATATCCTTTCTCTCTCAGAGAGTCGCTGCATTATGATTTATAAGTAGAGATTGCTCTAGACGTACTTTTAACCACAAGGGAATGTATCAACTATCCTGAAAAGGACTGTTGAAGAAAAAATCACTGCAGCTGATGTAATGGCCCGCTAATTATGTATACTAGAAAAGCATGTTAAAGAACAAATCGACAATAAAAATTAATCCACCGTAGATAATAAAAAGAATTAAAGAACAATCTATTTCTGTTGACAATGTATTTCACAATAGGAGACGTTGAATGAGCTGTTATAGGCAAAAGTCATTATTCTCAAATTGTTTAAAAGTAACGAGTGAACAACAATGAAAACTAGTTAGATGGGATATATACGATGAGACGTAATCGATGAAGGTAAGAAAAGTTTAAAGAATAGTCCTAATTGTCATAAATGATCAAAAGTGGTCGCAGGTGGACAAAGGTGGTTAATATTCTGAGGATAGTAACGAGTCTTCGCAAAGTTGATTGCAGAGTAATGAGCCTTGTCTTAATTGATAAGGGTTAATGCCATAACTGTATTTGACGTTGCAATGACCTTCAAAAACATACTAGTAGGTGGTCAAGGTCATATTTGAACCTAAAATTTTCCGCTCTTTTCATTTCCATCAAAAATATAGATTCCTATTTGAAAAAATGCACTTGAACTTCAAAACACCTTGAAGTTCATGGTCAAGGTCAAATCCAATGTGACCACTGGATTGCTCGGGAAAAATCCTACACCTTTTGTTATGGGCATTTTTTTCTGTGATGCGTATTTTTCAAGTTATCCAGCCGTCCCGGAACTTTTGACACACCCTATATATTATATAATAATTATACATTATATAATAAATGTATTTATATTTATGTATTATTTATTATTATACATATACTATAACTGGAATAAAATGAAAAACTTAACTAATGACATCGATGACACCATCATTATAAGAGCAAACAAAATAATAAATACATGGCTACTAAAATCTGCAACTAACAGAAAAAAAAACAGAATCAATAAACGCAACTGACACCTTAGATAACTCTGAGAAAAAGGAAAGTAAAAGATATCAAATTAACGGACGCGAAAGACTTAATATGTTTTCTAGCGTCTAAGGCAGGGTCTGTCCGCACTATGCCTTACTGATGAGTCCAGTGGGCAGACCCGGGACGAAACGCTATTCATTCGAAAAAGCAAACATTAGTGGGATTGAATAAGGTTCGCGTTGCGTCTTGCATGTTGTTGTGTTATTGTCCTGTGTTACAGAGCTACTGCCGCTTCTAATCACGATTATGTGTAAGAATCTAAAGTGCCATTTAAATATATTAATTCCCATTTAAGACCGTTACAGTGATTATCCTAGACCTTTAGGAACAAAGCATATACACTTCACAAAAGGGAAAAAAAATCATTGAAGTTAATAAGAAACACAACAGTACAAATAATCCACCCATTGAATCAGTCTTCTCCAAGATTGACAAAATGGCACAAGACAATAGCAACTTAGCAAAATTGAGTAGAATAGAGGACGTACCGGGAAAACCCATACTACAATCAAACAGCTACCGCATGTCCTACGATGACCTCAACTACATAGGATCAAACAAGGCCATATTTTACTTTGACATAGAAATAAGAGGAAAACCAATATTCAACAACTCAATGTATCCCCTTGAACAACAGCCAAAATACAAAGACCTTGTAGTCATTGACGATATTGTATTTACATCCTCATGTAAATGCGCTTCGGCCAATCAACAGAAGGTGATGTTTCCACATTGCAGAGTAACCTGCGCTGTTGGTCTTACATGCCCAGCTAGATTGAACAACATCGAGAAAATATTATACGCCAGGGACAGGAATGGCTCCTCAGAGAAATTTACGGCAAGATCAATGTTAGTTAGATATTGGTGAAGCCAAAAGTAACATAGGATAATAGTCAAATTTAAATTATTATATAATGTAAAGAAATATATATTTTATTAACTGTTAAATAATGAAAATAAATTGTTAAATTTTGATAAATTTTAAACCAATGCCATAAAATGGGAATGGGCTCTGCTAAATATTCCTAGGAATATGTAAGCAAAAGCGTCTTCCCATTTCTACGTAAATGTATTCAATAACCAAATAACTCTAGTTTGTAAGTAGTTTAAGTATAACGGACCAGCGAACAGGAAAATATTTTCCTCTGCTGGATTACTTTTGTAATGTAAACAATGTATAATGAATACTATTGTAATTTATTGTACTTTAATAAGTAAGTACTAAATAAGTAATGCATACAAATTTTAAAATGAATTTACATAAGAAAAATTTATTTAATAAATGTGCAGACAGAAACACATATAAAGACAGGAATGAAGAGGCGGAGCGAGAGCGATTGATTGGTCTGTTTAGCAATGCCTTATGACCCCGCCTGCCGCTTAGAGAAAAGGATGTAGAAGAATAACAAAATAATATATAATATATCACCGGTGCTTATGAAAAAAAAAACTCTTTCAAAAAAGCTGTGAAGAAAAACCTTTTTCGAAAACGCTATGAAAAAAAAAAATCATTTTGGAAAACGCTGTGAAAAGAAACTAATTTCGGAAAAAGGTGTGACAAAAAAAAACCATTTCGAAAACCGTTGTGAAGAAAAACCCATTTCGATAAATACCGTGAAAAAAAACGTTATTTCTGTCTATCAGTTAATTCTATGGTCTATAACTAATTAATACAACTTTTCTCAGGTATTTCCATACATTTGAGGATTAATTTAATTAAATCTCAGGGTACTATTCCGGTGTACGGTGAGTGGATCATGTCCAGAAGATAATTTCCTCACGAATTTGAGTGTATCCGGGGGATTTTTCGACCTACTGAGTACGTTTTTGAGGACTATTTCGGTGCACCCCGACATACTGGTGCCCGTGAATCTGCTCTCTAAATGTAAAATAGTGAAAAATGACAACCTCAATAATTAAAACTCGTGAACTTACGGAATAGTGAATATCGTCGGCTGGGAGAAAAAACGTACCATCTCGTTATTTGGCTCAGAAAAGTGCCAACTCGTTATTTCGATAAGAAAAGTGCCATCTCGTTATTTTCGTAAGAAAAGTGCCCCGCTGAGTTGGCACTTTTCTTAGCGAAATGACGAGTTTACACTTTTCTTAACGAAATAACTAGATGGCACTTTTCTTACCAAAATAACGAGTTTACCTAGAAATGAAACTCAGGGTGCCTAATTCCATCTCATAGACTTTTTTTCTTGAGATATGGGTAATGTCATCTCAAATATCCTCTATTTCGTTAAAAAATTATGTCTCCTTATTGACTATCACTAGGGTTACCACCTTTTCAGAAACGAAATAACGCACTTTGTTCATTTTGACATTAAAAAAAACGTACATTGATAAAAAAAACAAATGAAGATTTTGTTGAAAAAGCCTAAAATGACGTACATTGGCGTACGATATTCTTGTTTAAAAGTTTAACGAACATTAGTCCCAAAATAGCATACAGTACGTTATATTTACTTACGGGTGGCAACCCTAGCTGTCACCTTGAAAGTATTTAAGATACGAAAACGAAAAAAAAAATGATAAAAGTAGACAGTAAGAGCTCAAATTTAAGCTCTGATTCGATACAAGAATTTTGATTTTCCAGGAAATTATAACTAATTAAAGATAGTGTAAGAAAATTATTAAAAATTTGTCTTCATTTTGAGCGATTAAATGGGTTGTATTTCTAACCATTTTGTTACGCTTTCTTTGATAACTTATATTTTCCTGAAAAATCAATATTTTTTAATGATTAAGAGCTTAAATTTTAGCTCATAATATCTACTTTTATATATGTTTTCTCGTTTTCGTATTTTACATACTTGCAATGTGACAGTCAATAGATGATACACCATTTTTTAACGAAATAAAGGATATTTGAGATGGATTGCCCATATCTCAAGAAAAAAAGTCTATGAGATGGAATTGGGCACCCTGGGCTTCATTTCTAGGTGCCAGAAATCGACTCTCCAATGCCCGCAAAAATAAGATACATCAACTTTAATCAAGATTTATGAAACAGCGAATATTATTTATACTCTCTTGAAAGAATGACACATAAAAAGTGCTAGGTAAGAGAGCAAACTGAAAGAATAAAAGGAGAGAAACTGTAGGAGAATAGGTAAAAAGGAACGAAGAAGAGAAAAGTGGAGAGGGCTAAAAGACTGCGTATTTGTAAATGCGTTTTTATGAAACCATTTTTACATTTTTACGAGCTTTACGAGATATTCAGCGCTTGCCTTTCGATTACTTTCGGGGCTAGAAATATCGTTAAAATTTTCATGCGAAGGAAAACCAAAGCATATTTTGGGGAGTGGACATGAATATGGAAAAGTTGGCGATAGGGATCAAAAAGTTTTGAGTTACACAGAGAAAAACTGCTGGCTGAATAATGTAAAACATTTTTATCGATAAATTTGCGTAGAGTACCTCTCCGAATCCTATTTTGAAATTCATTGGCCTATGATAATCTACATGTCATTTATTTTTATTGTTTCAGATGGTTGTTCAATTGTTACAAGAGAGTAAAGCTTGCATTATGTCATTGCTTAAAAAATTAAAGGTAATGAGAAATCACTGATTATTTATTTTTAATAAATAATCATGACGTATAACCAGAACAAGAGAAATAAGTCTCATTCGAGTATAGAGTAAGAGAAAAAAAATTCTAATTTAGCTTAAGACAGACACGAGGGAATAGCCGAATTGCGCTTAAGCAAAATAGCTGAAACGTTCTGCAGTTTCTGTGGAAGAGTATTCCAGAAACGACAGAACTAGAGCACACAAGCTCCAAGCGGCGACAGTTATAAAAAAGTGTCGACAAAAACTGATGGTGGGAATTTGTTCGTACGTGTCCATAGTTTCAAAATCCATTTGAATGAAAATCCTAGCAGCTCATTTTCTTGAAATAATGCAAATTCATTTTTTATGCTTTTTGCAGATTGTAAGTGTATTTAGCCTGCACAACCACATGTGAATTAATAGTACATTACATTCCTAGGGACGAAAGTCGATCATTCCTTCCAGTGGACTGATTGCAATTGAGGGTAATCGGCCGGGAAGAATGATCCATTTTCGTCTCGTGTCATGTATACTATTTTTCTAAGTATCCGGTCGAAAATTCGCGGCCAATTCATAACTACTAGTCGAAAACGTGAAAGGCATGTAGAATTCGTCTGCGTAGCCTTCACCATGTTTTTACTTCTCTCCCTACAGTCTGAGCTATTCGTTGAGTTTGTAGCATTGTTGCTGCAAAAGTAGGTGCAGACCAAATTTCATATTCGAATATAAAATTTACTTACTCGAAATACGTATGTGCTTTTTCATGAATAGCATGATTTGATCCCAAATTAATGCGAGTGATTGTTTTACCTTATGACCTTTAGAATTATTTTTGAGAATGGCTTTCAAGTTGAGATAACTATTGATGTCAATATTATGCTTTATGTTGAGCATTTGTTTTAGTATTGACCAAACACTCCATAGAGTATTTGGACCTACTTTTTTTTGCAAATTCTTGAAATAGCAAATAAAGATACTTTCTTCAAAGGAATTTGCCTTGTTGTCATTCTTCCATTTTATGAATGTTTCATAAACCAAGTTGTAGCGATTAGTAGACAATTTTTTAAAAAATTTCAAGATGATTTAAAGATGTTTTCTAGAATTCAAGATGGACTAATTCAAGAGACGGGCCCTTTGGCCGTGTGAGAAGGATCAGCCCGCTTGAAGA
>JAPYZO010005146.1:0-13995 GCA_030522905.1 Torymus flavipes | reverse complement strand
GTGGCCGCGTGCGAACTATTTTATTTCTCGCGCTGCGAGTTGTAGGTCTAATTTAAGCAGCTTTTTATTTTTCACCGTACTTATATAGATGAGATAAAATTCGAAAGCGCTAATGTAACGGTGCAAGGTGCCTGCGCTCGCTCTTATCGTGTCGGAGCTCTCATTATTTATCAGGAGTACATCGCGAATTTCCGAACGCCGGGGCTGCGCGCGGATATACATCTTTAAAAGAGTCGAGAGAGATAAAGGAGGCAATTTAATATTTAAATGCAAGAGAGGTTTCGACAAGTACAAATCTCGGGATTGCCGCGCGCGCGTTTATACCGTTAAGGCGAGGGGCCACACCACTTTTGCATATATATACGATCGAAACTAATTAATTTTTAACCCGACGGCTATTTTTAAAAGGTAAGGTCTTTCTTTCGCGGTATTTAAAATCCGTTTCCATCAAGACGCGCAAGGAAACAAACATATCCAAACCAAAGGTAAGTTATGATACCAAATATATACCTCTACCTCCCTGCCATAGTCGGATAATTAACGCTCGGCGAAAAAGTAACTTCTTCCCGAAATCCCGCAGGTATATCATATCCCAGCGCTAATCGCGTATCCCCCCCTCGAAAAACCGTCAAATTGCATCTCTCTCGGAGGCCGCACGGCCGACCGCAGAATAAAGTGCGCGGGACGTCGCGCGCGCGAGTCCCCGCGGGAGAGAAGATTACCTCCGCTGATCTCTCTCTCTCTCTCTCTCTCAAAGTTTTGCGCGCACCGGCGAACTCCTTAAAGAGAAACTACATAAGCGCGTTCGCTTTTCAGCCAAAGCGCAAGAGAGGAAGAGACTCCAGCGTACACCGCGCCATAGTGGGAAAGTGCATTACTGCGCGCGCGGCACCGTTGCCGCGAAACGATCCGGCGGTTTTTGATGTCATTATTATATGCACTCTGTGCTACTGCTGCTACTGCTGCTACTGCATACATTTCGCCGGGGGCCGGAAGTTCGCGGTTCCCGCTCGCGCGCTTGATTCATTAATAGCCTTTCGCCTTCGGATTATTAAACCCCACTCCGATATACGCTCGGAGGTAATCGAATATCTCGTCGCTTTGTAGTTCCATCATATACGTGTGTGCAGCGCGCGGAGCTGCCGCCGTCGCGAGAGCTGCAGTGCACCGAGGGGTCGTAGATATTGATTTAGCGGACGCTGCTGCTGCTGCAGTTTAAGCGGACACGGTTTAATGGGACCCTTACAACTGTAATTCGATAGAGCGGCCCGCGATTACGCCGGAGCCGGGGGTTTATTATTATTTTTCTTCGCGGGGCGTATAGAGGAGGAGAGAGAGAGAGAGAGCGCGTTAACCCTGTGTCCGGCACAGTTTCAACTCGGTCGTCGATCGATCCCGCCGATGTATATCGAGCGACGGGATGAACAGAGGGTATAAAGTTTGAGTTGGTATAGGAGGTGGTGGTGGTGGTGGTATAATTGAGTGGCTCTCAATTAAGTTTGTTGGGAGGAAAAATTTCACGCGAGCGAGCGGGATAGACAAGGAGATGCGATGCTGTTACGTATTATAGAGAGAATTGACGTTGGGTGGATATACACAATCCGTATAGAAGGAAGAGGAGCAGAGAGAGGAGATATATAGCGACTATGGCTGATTGGCGAGTATTGGATATTTCTTTATTAGTCTTCGGGCTCGATATGACGAGAGACATTCATATTTTAAGTTCATTAGAGCTTAATTGGCAGAGTCTGGCTGTCGTATTTCAGCGAACCGACGAGGATAATGAGAAACTTTGTCTATCTTGATTTTTATACGTTTATATGATAAAGTTGTCAATTTCGATTATAGTGTACACTTTGTTTAATGTGATGTGATTTATTTTAATTCTCATGAATAAGAAATTTTAAATTGATATTATGAGAATTGCTAACGCTTAATTATTTTAACATCAGGAGTATATTTTTACTGGAATTACCGTGGAAATGGTACCGGAACGGAATCGTCGGAAGTTATATAAGAAAAAAGCTTGAACAGTTGTTCCCTGCCTCATTATCATAGTAATCAGGGTAGGAGCTTTTCGAGCAGATTGCATTTGATAGGTACAACAATTGTAACTACTTTAGCAACAAATTATACAGTAGCTAGTTCGGAAAGTTTTCTCGACAGCGCTCTGATATTATAATAAAGTAGCCTTGTCTCTATTCTAAATTTGGAATAAAATGCCGTTGCTCTCTCGTCATTGTGTAATACACGAATTTTTGGTTAATAAGCTAAAAAGGTTCAAAATTCAATATCACCTTAAATATTCCAATCAACGTTAACTGTATATCTTTCCAACTTTTTCGAAGCACTCGCAGAGAGACAGTTTTATATTTCATACCTTTTCCATCGCGATTCCTCCTCTCCGCTGCTACTCTTTCTCTATATAAATGCAGAAATACAGAATATAAAATTTCTTTGAAATATCGCTCACGACAATATCATCGCTGCAGCCGAGAGCTGAGAGTTACACAACTTTTCCGATAGTTCCTTTACAGTTCCACTCTCTCTCAGTCTCACCCTTTTCTCTCTCTCTCTCTCACGTATCACTGTCCGACCAATTCTCGATCCAATTTCGCATTTAAAATAGACACCCGGCATTTCCGCGCCCGTGACGCTGTCGCGCGCTCGTATAATTGCAACTGTGTATACGATGGCGTTCCAGAGGAGGAATAAAAAAAAATACATCACATCGCACGCCGGGGGTTTGTTAAAAGTCACTTCACAAAGCGCGCGCGTGCACAGACACACACACACACCGGTTGCCGGTGTGCACTCGTTATTTCCATAACTCTAGCGACAAAAATGAACCGCAGGGCAGCGTAACGTCAAACGTCGAGCTGGCGCGCGCGTTAGTTTACAAAAAAAAGCGAGAGCGAGAAATAAATAAATCGAAATCGCCGATCTTTATATACGCGAGCTTGTTAAAGTTTAACGACTCTCTGTGGCAGTTTCCTCTTGCTCTCGCGTTTCCTCTCTCTCTCTCCCTCCCGTTCGCTTCACGGTTCGGCAGCGAAAGCAAAAAGTTAAACGGAACGGGATACCCATCGGCCGCGGCGAGTCCTTCCCGCGTCTATACACACCGTATATACATATATATATACGAGAGCTGATCTCTCTCACTCTTTCTCAGTGTATAGATAGGCTTGTATGGGTGTAGAGAGAACCGTAGGGTAGTAAAGGAGTATAACGCGACATCGTACGGGTCAGTACGAAGCGGCTGTATAAGCTTTAAGGAGGCGACGATATACCTATGTATGAGTCAATAAGACGGGCCATTTACATGATAAAAGTAATGCTTTTCACTTTTGCCCCGCGAGCGTGCGCGATGTTATTAACGGCGATAGTTCTGCGAAAGTGGAGAATGCACTTGCCGTGCGTACGCGAGGCATTAAAATTAACGTTAGCGCGTAGGTGAAGAGTTAGATAAATCTCTCTCTCTCTCTCTCTCTCAGCGCGCGTTGTAAAATTGAGCGCGTATATACGACGCGGTAAGTGAAAATTTACATACTAATTAGTCGGCGCGCGCGGGATAAGTTGGGCAGGCCGCGCGTGGTTAATAAAGTCTGATACAATTTAATGCGGTTTTTATCAGGCATTTTCTCATTTCCTTTTTTTTTCGGGGAAAATATCGTCGAATATTTTAATAGAGGTATGGCACTTGCTAAATTCATGCACAGATTCGCGAGCTATTTTCAAGCTGAATATTTTTCACATTTTACGTATTTATATATGTGCAACAAAAAACATTTCTCTCGACTTTTTTTTCGAAAGTTTTTTCTTTTTTAATCTCGAAAGTGCCATCGTTAATTTAAAAATTTTTTTAAAATGCCGGGTATCATGCAGTAATGACGCGTCATTTTTTAGCATAAGTATCAATAAAGGTACAACTTCCCGCGCGCGTGAACTCGACCGGTTTGAAAAATTTTTGTAGCGCCATCGCGCTTCAAAGCGAATCGCCAATTTGAGATGCACTTTGTGCAATAGATATGTATATGCGCGAGAATTTTAATGAGTAAAAAAAATCGTGTTTGTGTACACAAAATGCCGCAATTTTACACGAATATATACATACAACGTATTTCACACCTCTCTACCATCATTGAAACAAAAAAAACTCTCCTCGCGATTCCAGCGCTAAATCCTTCCCCCCACCATTATGCATATCCGTTCTAATCTCAAATTTCCCTTTTCACTTTATCACGTCTACCCGTGCGCGAGCTCGCGGAGCGCAAACAATAATTCCCAAGAATTTCCTTACTCATACGCTTCAAAGGAGTGGACGCTATACTAGGCGAGGTGCGGTGTGCACATTCGTCGCGGCTCGCTCGCTCTCTTGCGCACGTATGATCCCAAGAACCGCGGCCGCAAAACCGACAAATTTTTATTAAGCATATCTCCATAACCATAAAGGTGAACCGTTGACACGAGAGCGAGCATAACGTTACAGCCTCCTTAAGTTTCCTCCCAGCCAACACACACATACTCACATATACCTGCTCGTGAGTCGCGCATAGACTGCACGTATCGGGGCGATCGCTCCCAGAGTCGCGCGCGCGCGCGCCCGAGTGTCTCTTTCGCTCGGTCGGGAAGAGTGCACGCGCGCATTATACTCTCTTCTCTTGCATAGCCGCAGAGTGTGTTTAGTTTAAGCAATGGTCTGGGCTATATGCGCTAGCTTGGCGAACTCATGAAATTGCGGAATTAGAGTCTCTCCCCTATGTCGCCGGATTGCGCGTATATGTACATGTATGTGTGTATATACGTGGACACACAATGCCGAGCGCGTGCCAGTGTCCGATCCGAACTGATCCCATTCGATCCGATTGTAGCGTATACGCCCGTAATGCGCGAGCGAGCGAACGCTCGACGACGACGACGACGGCTATCCTTTTATCGCTGACATGCACACGAATCCGGCGCGAGCGAGCGAGCTAGTCGCGGCGGAACGGCGACGAGTGTGCAGATATATCTGTACAGAGAGGGGGAGAGAGAGGGAAAACGTGTGTAGGAAATCTATCTACGTACGTATAAATCTATTTTGTGTCCCTTGGAATCCGTTGCCTTATAGCGGTATCGTGAGCGGGTTATTTAATTCGGCGCGAGGCGAGCGAGCGCGCCGAGGACAATGTTGAAGTATTTATACGCGTCGTCGGGGATTCGATAAGATTTCAGATGAGGAAGAGAAAGAGAGAAGGAGAGAGGAGAGTTGGGGTATTGTTTTCGCGGCGGGGAAGTGGAAATTCCTGGCGCTTAAGCGCCGATGTGGCACCGGACTATTCGAACTGGGATTTATATTAGCCTTTGAGCTATTTTTAGTGGCCGACAAGCGCGACCGTAGAGTGGCCAATTTAGAAGCTATATGTCGCGCCTGGTGGCATTGGTGTGATTGAACGATCGAAGCCTGCTGCTGCTTTTCATTCTTAGCATTGTTCCTGTGATGTAGGAAATGAGTGGTTGTAATGTTTTATTTTTGTAAAAAAAGTATATGGGGGTTTTAATAATATTTGACGAATTGAATTTCATACTTTATACAAAAAAATTATTGAATTTTTTAAGTTGGCGCGTGTTAAAATTATAAAATAACGTTCCAATCAAATGTTTCTGTAATAATACCAGTTTTCTTTTTACTCACATTTATTGCGTTAATTGACTTACCTCGCTAAAAATTCGACACGAAAAATTCATTTTAACGACAGTTTGATTCATTACTACTCCTATTTTAATTGGCCCGCTCGTCAAGACATTATGCAAAATAAAATTTATATGTATCAACCCAATCAATATTCATGTTATAATTCTATCACGCTTTTTTTTATTTTTCATTAATTATGCCACGCTATAAAGTTTATAACGATGTAACTACAAAGCTCGCTTTGCAATTTAAACGAGCTAATTCCGATATCCAAGAGTACGATCGAATTGATTTTTCGGGAAAAACAGCTTCGCACCGACATCCAATTTTATTTGACAATAATAGTTACCATAACAATAATGTTTTTAACACTTATCATTTAAAGTCGCTTTTATAATTAAAGTTTAATTCTGGCGGCGTTGTTAGTCCAGATGAAATGGAAAATTAATTGCCGAAATGATTATTACTGTACTCGCATTACTCGTATTTTATGATAATTATAAAATTACTTAGTCGTGCTTCCATCAAACATTGTGGTTTCCACTTTATCGGAATCTGACCTACTATTATTGTAATATTTTCCTAAAAATAATATGTCAATCCTCTGCGATCGAAGTAATCCCCAGAATTTAAATTCTGTTATTCACCGATATTTCGAATATTTTAAAATTATCGCATGAAAGTTGACAGTATGTGTAACATCAATTTCACGGAGGCGTGTATTAAATCAAAATTTGATTTTATAATTTAATTTTAACATAAACGTATCAGATAATACTGTGAATTCACGATAAAGCCATTATTATTTATAAACAAATTTGCGAAGCGAGATTACACTCTAATATTTTTAAACCGTTTTTAATTGAAATTCCACTCTGCTATACGTAAATAAACTAAACGTGCTTCCAGCTCACTATATCTCACTTCCAAATAGTAAACAAGCCTCTTTTTATAACGAAATAATTCACTGTTCCCCTAAAAAATTCCTAAAATACGTTTCCCCTTTTGCTTTAATTTCATACTCCAAAAAGCTCATACACTTTAAATTAGTTTTATTCCGCGGTTCACCTTTCGGCCCACCTCGTTTACCACTGAAACCTGCTTTCCAGAGGTTGTTTTCGCAATACCGCCTCTAACGAGCTCAAAAACCTCCCGCAAGAGCTTTAAAAGCAAGCTCCCGAAAAACGCGCACTGCATCTCTCCCATATACACTCTCACCGTAAACAAAAATCCACCTAAATCCGCATTTCAGAAACCCCTAATTTACAAAACGTTATACAAAGCTCTCCGGCACACACACACACGTACTCGGGGTCAACCTCCGAAATCCGTAAAACAAAGCTTTTCCTCTCGTCGCGCGCACGTAGAAGCCAGCTTTGCGCGCGTGCTCGCCCTCTTTTCCGCGTAACGCAAACAAATGCGCGCGGGCGGTGGGAGGGGGCTACATTAGAGCTCGACGCTCACAAAAAACTTAATCGCGCGGCCCGCATCCGGCGCTGTTGCTCTCTCTCCCTCTTCCTCTCCTTGATTGCCCTTTCAAATCGCTGCCCCGATGTATATACATACGCATCGCGCCGCTCGAATTTCGCCGGGCAGGTACTCGCTCGTGCGCGAACGCGATAGCGCGCGAGGTACAAAAAAGAAAAAAAACGAAAGAAGAGAGCGAGCAGCGCATGGGGCTCCACATGATCACACGGGCCACTGCCAGAGGCGAAAGTGCGTGCACGCGCGCGTCTATACGTACGTATATTCTTCCCCTTTTGATTTCCATAATTTGAATTGTAAAAGTATTCGCGCGCGCGAGCGCCAATTGCAGTCCGCTCGCGCCGAATTTATGCATTCCGCCCTACGACTACTTCTCTCCTCTCTCGCGCTCGCGCGATTTAAGCACACCCTTCGCGTCGAGTCCCTGCCGCAGACAGCAGCAGCAGCAGCAGCGGTAACCAGACTCCTGGCTAATGTATATATAGTCACTCTCTCTCTCGGGCACGTACGTGTGTACACATGGATACAGAGTTACGTGTACGTACGTGCGCCTGCGGCAGACAGTCTCTGCTTCCTCCTCCTGCTGCAGCCGGGGCTAAAGTATAACAAAAGAGAGAGTGAGTGCGGCACACGGGTCTAAGCGCCTTTTTAAGGCCAAAGTAAAATACCTAGAGGAGAGCGCACCGAGTCGTCGCATGGTGCATATAGCTACTAGCCGAATGGCACTTACGCGCCGCGAGGATTACGCTGCGATAATTCACGGATAAATAACTGGTCGAGTGCGCGCATGGCCCGTATATACTCTGTGTACAGCCGGCTGAGATTCTCCGAGCGTTTTACGCTGCTTTATGGGACTGCGCCGTATATACTCGGCGTGGTGTGTGTCTTTTTCGAAGATCTCGTTTTTAACGATATTTATACCAAAAGGCTCGTCGACTTTTTCGTCGCTTTCGCTCTCGTTTTAGTGTGGGGTATGGGTATATGTTCAGATTTGCGGATGCTAAAAGGATGCAGTTTCTATACGGTCGTTTTATCCGGTTTCCATGCGAATGAGTAAATCATGCGGATGTCCTTATATTTTTCCCCTGCGCGCACAGCACTCGTATGTGTATAAGTACCTTAAAGGATTATACATTAAATATATCATTGCGACAATATGCCGTAATTTATGCGATTTTCCAGTTTTGCGCGAAATTTAATACAAAACAAGATTTATCAGTTATAGTCGTTTCGCGGGAATGTAAACAAAATCGTTAAATTTATCTTTTACAAATCCGAGTAGGTACGAGTTCTTAAATGCGCGCGAGCCTGCAAAAATGTTATTTAAATTCGCCGCGACGGCTAAAGTCGCGCGCGCACGCGAAGACCGAGCGTATCGTACGTTACATTCATTGCTTTTAGCTTTGTGTTCCCTCATTCAAATGCTCCTCTCTCTCTCTTTCTCTTGCCGAGATAAAGCGCGCCGCGCGTTACTAAAAGCCTTCCATTTTTTTCGCATTAAGATGCATTTTTATGGCACTGTCTTTCAAGATAAAACCGAAGGTTACCTGCGCGCGCGCCCGCGCTAAATCGAATGAAATTAATGTCGTGGAAAAGCCGATCCTCTGGCTCCAAGCAAAGAAAAAGAAAAGAAAAGAAAAAAAAATAATCCTTTGGTATTAATATACCGCATTATGGGCAACTTTAAATATATACATTTTCTCTATATACCAACTTCAAAGACGAAATAAAGTTATACACGATTGTAAAATATCGCTTCGCAGCTCACTTTACTTCCCCGCAGCACACAACTGTTATTAATTAAAGCGCAAAGTATTACTCCACAGCCGCGGCAGCTGCGTGTGTATATGTATATGTATACTTGGAATGACTCGTGCAACAAACCACAATGAATCAAACATTGCACAAGCAGCAGTGCATAGCGCAGTGGCGGCAGCAGAACATTAGCCCTGGGTGAAACGAGAAGCGCGCCGAACTAAACGATCATCACGTATGCTAATCAGTTTCAGGTTCCCGAGAACGATGATTCACCGTTCGGAAATGCTCGCTCGTGCGCGCGCAATTTATTTGCAACCTTTCTTTAGGGCGGCCGCAGTGTTTTCAACGGCTTCTCGAAAGATAAGGCTCTAAAAGTGCCTTCCGAGAACGAAATATACAAATTTCCCTCTCTCGCGCACGAGCTGCGGCTCACTTGCCAGTCGCGCGGATTTTTTCTCGAGTATTATTGTTACGACAGAGTGTGTACGTGCGTGTGCCTACCGTGCAATTACTCTCTCGACCGGCTCGCGAAGTGGCTAGTAGCAGTACGACAAAGCAATTTGAGAGCGCGGAGAAATATGTGCCGTTCGAAAAAATACTCTCTCTCTCTCTTTGCGCGAATCGTTTATTTCTCGCAAAAGTTTCAGTCACGAATTCGCACGCGCTCCTTTTTTCCATTTTCATTTTCTTACGCGCAAGCTGCTGCTACTTGCGTGTGTATATGTACATATTATATACTAACCTGTGTGTGTATGCTCTCTGCAAAAGGTAAGTGATTTACGCAGGCATAAATTAAGTTTTACAACGTTATTGTGCATTTTTTATGGCTTTACAAAGAATCGCAATAAAGATCGTTGCGCTTCTTTGCGCTACGTGATTATTCTCTTAATGAACTTTTATTTAATTATAAACCCGCGGAGAGAAAAATGTTTCTTCGACACTTTTCCGTTAAAGGCCGCGTGAGCGCAGGCGCAAGTTCCATTTGTCGAAAGGATTCATAAATTTTTCACAGTGCCATTAGTAAGCCATTCGAAACAAAGTTAAACGACGTTACACAGCAGCTCTCGCGCGCGGGGGACGGAAATTAAGTCAAATTAGCGTCGCAGCTACCTCGTAACCCAGTGCGCGCCTGCACTTACGCGTCTGCTGCGCCAGTTCCTAAAAACTCCTTTAAAACTTCGAAGAAGTAAAAAAAGAAAGCGAGGAACGATATTTACCGAGTCACCTTCCCCTCGCTAAACGATTCGTATGCATTTTTCAAGACATTAATAAGCTCGCAAGCACGCCCGTATTTCAAAGAACCTTATGCCGCAATCTCATTTGAAGAGCCGCCACCGCCGCCCTCTCGAACTCTCGAAAAAAGCGATTACGTACAAATTAATAATACGCGCCGCATACAACTTATTATGCTCCGGCTTTCCTCCCTCTCTCGCCTGTTCTCTCTCTCTCCTACGGAAGCACGTGTGAGTCATTTTCGTCATTAAACAGCCCCGCGCTTCGGGCGTGTCGGCCGAAAAACACGAAGCAGCAGCAGCAGCAGCAACTACACAGCACAAGAAGCACAAAGCGCAGCAAGCGGGGTCGAGCTTCGGGGCCTGTTTTCCATTATTCGGAACAAAGACATAAGCGTAAACGTCAATTACGCCGCGAGTTTACGGGGCTATCTGTCTTGGCCTCTGGCGGCCCTCGAAAAAGGGGTAGCAGGAAAGCGCGCGAGAGAGGCGAGCCGACGCGACGCCGGTGGCAATGGCCCGAGGCGGCGACGGCGGCGAGCTGCAGACCCGGTAATGTCCACATTAGCGGCATGTGTTCCAAGGGTGTAGGTTGTACGTAGTATGTAGTACCACCACTAGCACTATACGCGACTATATGTATATACGTGCGTGAGCTCGGGCGATTCGCGCAAGGTATATATAGTCGGCCGATTGATCTATACGCGCGCGGCCCCCGATGACGCGGCGGCGGCGGCGGCGGCGGCGTGCGAGGGTGCGGAGAGTTTAAAGCACAAGCGCAGGAGGAGAGCGCGAGCCGTGTAATTTGCCTGGCGCCTTTCTTTTTTGCGAGGGAAGAGGGAGAGAGAGAAGGTGGGTGGGGCGGTGGCGGCACGCTCGCGGGGAATATGGGTAATGGGATTGTTCGCGGTGCTGCTGGTGCGGGGAAGAAGGGAGGCCTTGTGGGTCGCTTTGAGAAAAGAATTTTTTATGAAGATTTTGTCTTTTGAGCGGGATTTTTTTTTAATTGCTCAAGGGTTGAGTGCGGAGGGTTATAAGGTTTGCTTGGGGTTGATGGTTGTTAGTGGTTATGGAAATTAGGATATGAGAATATTGATTTATGAAAAGTTTTCTTGCAAATTATTTGTGCATAAAGGTATGGAAAATGTAGAAAAAAGAATTTTAACGACTGGAAAATACGCATTCTAAAATTAGAAAAAGTGAATGGAGAAAAAAAATGCCACTTATTTTGCAGAACCGTTTGAAAACACACTGCGGGAAACGAAAGTAAATTGCTATTGAGAGTTTCGCTGAATGTCTTAAGTAGTTTACGAACTACAGTAGGCAGTGTGCGCATATGCGGGCGCGCGCGTGCACGCGCATACATGTATTTTCTGAAAAGTATATACATTTTCCGTCTCGCTGAGCCTGAGTGGCACGTTTTTACGTTCAAGACTAAAAGTAGCCATTTTACCAATACAAAACTTTCTTTTTCAAAAGCTAAAAAAAGAGTGAGAGGGAGAGAGAGAGAGAGAGAGAGAATGACGGTAATTGTAAATTATTATCTTGACAGGGCTATCATTTTTTTCTTTTTTTGGCGTCCCCGAGGTCTGTCATAATTAATGCGGGATTATACTACCTGAGTTTACCTGAAATAGAGTGAACCGACGAGATGCTTATCGCTAATTATGTTCTCGATTTTTCTGATAAAACTGGTTCTAGAATTCAACACCTCCGATAATTATACGTCTCTGCCACACCGCGTTAAAGGATATACGTGCATTGTTGATTTGTGTTTATACACCTATATAGGCGAAGCGGTTTAGAACTTTGACAGAGAATAATAATGAGTCACACAGCGGCGGCGGCGGCGTTCGAGGATTTTATTTGCATAAGCGATGAGGGTGACTTATTGCATTACTATCCTTTCCAAAAAGTCGTAACTGGTAGTTTCGTAAATTTGCACGTAAACACATATTCAATTTTTTCCGTCTTTTTGCGCGCGCATCCCTTTCTAAAAGCAGTGATTTATTCGCCGGCCTTACACAAACTTCGGTTAAACTCGCGCTTTTGGCCGTTACGCAGGGAGAAAAAAAGAGGACCATTCGCACAGATGGCATATCGGCTCTGTAAACTCGTGCGAGGCACGTGTAGCCAAAAAAACGAAACAACTACAGAGGGGAATCACGAACCCATGCAGACACACGCACACATGTATATATATATATATATATACACAGCAGGCGTGCGAGCTGGGCGAACGATATCCGGGGAGCGATAGTGCGGGCGCGATTTAATTGACCGAAATGTGTGTAACGGTTCGCGTGCTCGAAAAGCATAACTGCCGGCGACGCTTGCCGCCGTGCGATTTCGCGTCTCTTTCGCGTAATAACGGGGGACAATCGCTGACGAAGCGAGGGAGATAATGAGATAAAGAATCGCGGATTTTCTTGTAGAAAGAGAGAGAAAGGGTGCGCGCAGAGTGTGTGTTTTCGAATTCGGCGAAGCGGACGGTAATTTGACGGCGGGGCCCCGCGCGGTCTGTCATTATCGCGGAGATGCGCCGGGGATTTTGGGGGCGTGTGTGTATGTGTGCGTGCGTGAGAAACGATTTCGAGAGGGGGTGAATCTGATCATCAAAGGTGCATATTTGCTAAATCGATCTAGCCTTGGGGTAACGACTATGCATGAGATGATGACATGATTGTTGCTTAGTTGTTAGCTGAATATTTGGGGGGTAAGAGTGATGAGAGCGATCGTTATGAGCGAAGCATTGCAGAATTTTTTAATGAAAATTTTAGGGAGGAATCTTGGCGTTTGGTCAACAACGTTGGAACGTTGATGGGATAGTAGCTAGCGACATCTGACGAGCATGGGTGCAGCTATGCAGCTGGTGGGTTACTAGCGGTGGTTTCATGAGTTGCTCTGATACCTTGTTTACCGACGGGGTAGTAAAAATACTGTGCAATTAAAAATTATACGCTCGCGAATAATTTACGAATAAATGTTAATGTTAAAATTTTATAATGGTATACATATTGCTTACAGAATAACATGAAAATAACTTTATGATTTTTTGTATACATTATATGTTTACAAGTTTATATAGTATTTTGAAAAAAATATATATGTTGAACGTAGTGAAAATATTGGATTTTTTTTTTCATTTAGGTGTAAAAAAGATATTGCAACAGCTATTGGAATCTACTGTACTGGATACCAGTATTGATGATTCGCTGGTCCTGCGGATAAATCCACAGATGGTTAGTCTTACCGACAGAGAACAGTATGGGTCAGTAAAATACCGGCAGTTGCACCATCTACAAATAGTATGTTTCTACATTATCGACTGTTGCTGATATTATACTACTTGCAGGTAAAAGATACTGGATAATGGATCAGCTATTATTATATATAGTGACATACTCAGAACAAACGATTAGCCAAGTAGGAAAAAGTTTAAAGAATTTCCAAAATTTAGACAATAATGACAACAATGGAAACATTTGAACTAATTTCATTACACTGTTATTTGTAATTAGTTAATTACTAACTAAAATTTGAACATAAATAGTTATATTTTTGTCAAATTTGTTGACGCTAATAAAGTGTGAGGCTTCATTATATTTAATTATTAACTTTTACACTAAATGTTTTACACTAATTTAGTAACTGTTCAGGAGTGTAAGTTTCTGCATTAAAACTTTTTAGACAAAAGTATCGTGTATTACAAAAGTCCAGTTCATTAGAAAATAAACAAATTTAAAAATGGAAAAATTCGTACAGTGTACCGTGAAATTCAAACAAGTAAAAACCAATTAAATGAATGAATACATACGTTGAATAAGTACAACAACATTCGCCATT
>JAPYZO010005145.1:0-24264 GCA_030522905.1 Torymus flavipes | reverse complement strand
TTATGTTTGTCATCAATCAATTACGGAGGAGTGTCGTTTCATAATATCTGCTTCGTTAAGAGTTATTTATGCTTCCTGATGATACATTCATAAATTATTCGTAGTACTGTCCCTCGCTGTGCTTTTATATCATACAAAAACAATAATTTGACAAAACGCCGAAATTTATTGCACTATACTTTTAAAATCATATCTTTATTCAACCGAACATTATTTCACATGAATATACTTAACAATCCAGCCGGATTGAATTGACCTTTGACTAATGCATTTAAAATGAGCTCGCGTAAACTGGACAAGAAGTTGTACGACACTTTCACCGTTACCAGGATTATCTCCCCGATGATAATCCCTCTTCCATATGCAGCGATTTTTATCCAACGGCAAAGTTTGGCCAAAGTCACCGCGGCGGCGCATTTCATTAGCGTAAATTGAGATCGCGACGCGCGACACAATTAGCACTCGCAAATTGCGACGAAAACTCCAGCGAGTTTTTGGCGTCTGCAACGCGCTCTCGTGAATAATAACAACAACCGCACGGCGTCTTATCCAGTGCGCGTCTTATCTGCGAGAAAACTCGCGGCGGCCGCGCGGGAAATGCAGTTAAAGTTAACAATTTACAATGAGACGAGGGCGGAGGGGATCGTGTAACTTTTTGTGTGCGGCCCTCTTATGCGCCACACAAACGCGAAACAGAAGCGAGAGGGCCGCCAAAACTTAAACTGTCCTATCTGATGGAAAGTTCGGCCAGTGGAAAACACTGCGCGGTCCAAGTTATATAGCAATTTATAATAGTGAGGGAGGAACGAAGGAGCCGCGACTTTATATACAAACGTCTGTATGTGCGTGGTTTTATCTACGTCGCGACAGTCGCTTATGTGTGCGAAAAGAGTTTCGGTAGATGCAGTCGCCGGAAACTTTCTTCACTTTTTGAAATTAAATGCCGCTGGCATGTTTGCAGTATATATGCCATGGCGAATGTTTGTTCGTATAATATACGTGCGATGCTGCGCGTTACCGGGATTTTTGGGAAAGTAGAGTGTTCGAAGATTTGTGGTTATTGGGGAATTTTCGAGTGGATTCGAATGTTGTGCCGAGGTTTGCATAAGTTTGGTTCGCAACGGTGACGAGGGGAAGAGGTTTGTTTATTCTCCGTAAATTTAACAATCGACGTTCGCGAGATTCTATATATCACACAGGGAGTGCGAGGATCTCATTGCATTATATATATCGAATGCATTTGTGGTAATCTGCTACTATGGATTTGAATTTCAACGTCGATATTTTAAAATATAGAATACCAAGCTTTTTGCTGAAAATAAATTAATAAATAGAAGCTTCCAAACACGCGTGTGTACGAGTTTAAAATAGCCAGGAAGTGCCGATCGATTTTCTTCTGCATGAATAAATGATTTATAAGTGTATCCTCGAAAAAAAAAATATCAATAATACATTTCGAGTAAATGAAAATTTCAAGCTGATGCATTATTAGTGATGATGAAAAAGCGCGTTAATTATGTATAAAATGCAGAATATTAATATTGTAAAATATAGTTTTGATGAATGAATTTTATCTGAAATATTTGTTACAAAAGAAAGCTTGGAATTCCGTTTTATAATAATTGGATTTTCTCAATATTATATAGGCATTCTTAGTAACTGATGTTTTATAATTTCGAAGAAAGCATGATATAAAAAACTACAGCAGAATCTGCATTTTCATTTGAAAAGGTGAAACATAAAATACCATTCAGAGTATCGCAAGGTTATTGTTTGTCTGTCTTCAAGTAACAGAAAACACCTTCGAGTTCTATATAAAGTTTAATTTTTGCGCAATACACACCGTTATCAGCACGTAATCGCCAGGGATCACAAATAACGCAATTTTTTCTCGGTTACAAAACCCTTATCTTTCTCAACTAACAAAAACTAAAACTTATACTCCCCTCCACTTTCATAACCCACCGAAACAATTTAATTATACGCGTTGCAAACTATTCCTCGCCCGCTAATTCACCCATTAAACCTACAAACTATTTTCATTTCGATATACACCTACTTGCCCGGGGTTCAACCACCCTCGACCGCGTCCTTCTCACGCAGCCCAGCGTGAAATTCACGCTCCCTACATACACGTCCGCCCGCATGTATATATCTATTAAACATATCTTACCTAGCGCTCTCGATAACGCATACATAACACACATTGCTCGCGATAAAGCGCACCGCGCCGCGCGGTTATCACGCATCCTCCGATAACGCACGTATACGAAAGAGAAGAAGCGTAGCTCGCGCGCGACATTTCCACCTGGGCCGTCAGTCTGTCGGCGCGTGAAATGCTACGTGTGGCCTGTGTCGAGGAACCGCGGCATGAGATCGGAGGCGAGCATCAAGTACAGAGTGAAGCGCGAGCGCAGCGCGACCCGGAACCGTAAGTATAACATACATAGGTAAAGACACGTTGTAGGAGGTATATAGTGTAGACAGACGTGGTATAAAGAGACTTGGCGATGTGTCGCAGCAGGCAACCTACTTCGCGGGGGACAGGCGGGAGCGCGTGTCGGATTACCGATTGTGATTTATGGATGCGCGCAGTGTCTCATTCTCTCTCTCTCTCTCTCTCTCTCTGTCTCTCTGTTTTCTTCGCGTGAATATACTTTGATTCTGTTTGGACGTTGTAGGGTAGCGCGTCGATGGCATCGCGATAGGTGGGTGTGTGTATGTACGAGAGCAGCGCTTATCGAATTGTGTGTACACAGTGCATTCTTTTTCGCCTCGATGAATGAGCGCGCTTTGATAGTTGGAGTCGCAGGTGTGTGAAAGAGCGATTAATTGGGCTGTGAGTTTTTGGTTTCGGTTTTGGAAAGTTTTGGGAATGTTGGTCGCAAAAAAGTGTAGGCGGAATAGATGGTATATGACGGTTCTCGAAAACCTGATTGTAAAGGGAACTTTCAGGAATATTTTAGAGTTAAATCTTTTTTTTTTTTTTTTTTTTTTTTTTTTTTTTTTTTTTTTTTTTTTTTTTTAATATTTGGTTTGATGATCCAATTAAAAACATAAATTTATTGTGAGTTCACAAAGCAAATTTGAATTCGTTCATCGTAATGAAATACAAATTTGAACCGAAATTATACCAATATTTAATGTAAATCGTATATTATGTATTATATGGTTTAATAGCTTTTTGAAGCCATAAATTTACGTTAATAATTTGAAATAATAATGTACATAAATATATCGAATGCAAATATTAAGTTAAGGGTATTTCCTACAAAAATTTTCGATCTCATTACAAAATCTAATGAAACTACGTTTGACTTGACCGAGCTGGTATTTGTACCATCCAATATGAGATTCTAACTTCTGACATGTTAGAATTAATTTTCAAGTCTTTTGCGAAAGTAGGGCGAACTTTATAAGAGGGAAAAATCACTTTTGAAACTTTAAAGAAATTGTTTTTACAGAGAGAAATTCAAACGAAGAGTGACACGGGGAACGAGGAGGATCACTGCCACATAGAAAAACAATTTTTACTCTACATAGTTTGCTCTCCGAGTCGAAATTCCAAATCTAGAATTCCTTTATTGAACGTCGACGGACATCCTTTTGCCAATTTATACCGGAATTTATACAGATTTATTTTAATAAAATATCTGGAAATTCAAAAATAGAAAACTCTCCACGAACTAATTATTGGAAATTACAGACCGAACCCTAGCAGTAATTAGTTACGCTAAAGTTCCACGATATTAATTAACTCCGCGTTCGCGTTGAAAATTACTCGTTTTTCTTCGTACAAATATATTGCGTTTCCTAACTGGTACTACCTTTTAACATTTAATCATTCAAAAGTTTCGCCTTCAAATTGAAATGTTTATGGAAATGTTAATGCAAATGCATTTCACGTGATGAAAAGGTACACTCCGAGTCGCTTTACGAACAATGCATATATCGCGTTACGTATATTTATATATACTATACTGTAGAAAGCGAGTATCTTTTGTCAGCCATCCACTTTTATTTACGTACAGAAAAGTATTCTATTGTTATACGCTGCAACATTAGGATAATTACAAAAAGACTCTAAAAAATTACAGGATTTATTAAAAATCTACTTTTCTGAAATAAATATTTTTGTCAAAACATTGAATTATTATGACTTATTCGTCCCAAAAAGTATTATATCTACCGACCGGAAAAATCAATCATTATTATCGCAATCACAACGTACACACTGCACTGCACCTAATTCATCCCGCCATATATTTACTCTCCGACAAACCAAAGAAACCTCGTTCTAAGCTTCCACAATTCTTCCATCTTCCAGAATCTGTGGACGACATAAAAGCACCACCACCACCGGCCAGTCGCGATGAACCGAAGCAGTCGAATAACGCCGTCCATCGTCAGGACAACTGGCGGACGGGCAGCTCGCAGGAGTCGGAGGACTCGTCCGCTACGAGCGCAGGCAGTGGCAGTGGCGCGGTACAGCAGCCGGCGATCGATCAGGGTCAGCAGACGACGCCAGGTAGACACGCACCCACATACATATTCTATCTCTCACTCCTCCCCAGTAGTTCAATTTCACATCGACGATGATGAGACGTCTGCATACAGGTTTATATATATGCTCGAGGCGAAAGGAAGTTGTTTAGAGGGGAGGGGAGAGACGAAGAAAATGCCTCGGGGCGCTCGCGCGCTTGCTTTCCGCGGGAGAATAAGGGATGCTTTTAGTTAATGAAATTGTTTAGAGAGATATACACAGAGAGTCGAGCGCGCTTCTATGGCGCGCAGCAGCTGCGTGGAATTGCCTTTGTGCGCGGCGGCGAGATGACCCGATTCTTTGCCTACGCTCGCGTACAATACAACAATGTAGAATAATTCTACCCGGTATTCAAGACGATTTTTCGAAACTTTCCCTACGGCGTCGATCTCTACATATAGCCAACCTTTTGGAAAAGTGATTGAACAAAGGCGCCAATCAACCCTTCTCTTCCTCTCTCCGAGTATCCGGGCGCAGGCGCACGCGAATTATACGGGTTCACTCAGAGGCTCTCACTCTCTGCGCGCTCGAACATGATGAGTTCTCCAAGTGTCGAATCGAGTTTCTCATCAGGCTCGCGGCGTACTTTCTCGCGAGGATTTTCGGCTGCGTCATATTATACGCGGCTACGTCTTCGAATGCACTCGTTTCTCCCGCCCTAATAAACGTCAGAACGTTGATTGACGACAATTAGCGGGTGGCATTAGCGTGCGCGCACGATGGTACTATATATCCATAGTTAGCGGGGATAATAAAGAAGAATTATGATGCTGAAAATATACGGCGGACTCTTTTTTTTTCGCTGCAGACGTGGGGATGATTAATATTATTATACTTGCTCCAGTTTTTTTCTTTTTTTTTTCGAGAAATTCGTATAGTCATAGTATATTTTACGGAATGAAGCGAGATCGGCCGTGATTGCGAGTGACGCGTTTTTCGAATTAAGGGGGAAAATCGTAGTTATTTTTATTTTTCTTACGGTAGAGAGTAGTTTTATACGGAATCCAATGAATAAGTCTGCGGTGAAATTGCGTTTCACCTTTGATACTGCGGAGTTGCCTTTAAGGAATAGGAATATTGTATAAAGGTGGTCAAAGTTCGCTAGAAATCGATCTTGCGATACCTGTAGATGTGTTTTGTAAGTTCCGTCCGACAAGATCCGATAACTTTTTCCTCCCGAGACGCATACATAGTGCCACAGTCGACACGTAAATTCATGAATTTTAATGGTACTTTTCGACTTTCGCGTATATATACGTCGAAGGGTTGAATTTGTTATTCAAATTTTATATTATTTACGGTCTTTCGGGTATCGTAGAAATGTCCTAGTTTCCAATGTTCTTTTAATACATGTTGAATTTAAAAATAATCAAGATGAAAGGTATTTTCTTTCAAATTTGATTTAAACCAGTAGATAAAGTTTTCGGCCGAGCAACATTTTTTAACGCAAAATGGTTAACGTGTCCCACTCTGAACAGTTTTTTGAGGTAACCTCGAATAGAAATTTTTCTAGGATAAAAGTTGTAGGGATCCGTTTGTTAGTGAGTTTTGAATATTTGAAGGTCAGCAATTTTCTTTATATAATCGAGCACAACGAAAAATTTCACATTTAAACTTTGATAAGATTTTGTCAAAATATGACTAACAGAATTTTAATTTCACCTTCCACAGATGTTCAGCAGCGTTATCTCGTGGAGACGATTACGATGACGACCGTGACGGAGCGTCGCATCGTCCGTGAAATCAGCGAGGAGGAAACTCGCCCGACGATCGACGAGGCTGACAGCACCGTCGCCAACGCCGAGCGCCAGCCCTCCATAGAGCACCAAAAGTCTCTAGAGTCGGCTGACAAAAATGGTCCTCCCAATGGTGAGACTTCCGCGAAACCCGATGGCAGCGAGAGCACGGAGAAGGAGAAATCCACACCAGAGCTGTCGCTAGCCTTTAAGTTGGGTACCTCATCGCTCGTTACAAACAGCCTGAAGCCAAACTCAGCAGTGAGACAGCTGTTCCCTGATCCGAGGTTCATCTCGCCGCCTCCGGCAGTGGTAAAGAGCGTTTCGTCGGATTTAGAGGATGGAGCATTGGACGAATCTGGTGATAATCAGAAGTTCCTCATCACCACCGAGAGCCTGAGGATGTTCGATGCCGTGAAACGCTCTAAGATAGGCGCAGGCAGTCGCTCGGATTCTTCTGAGAGTGACTCCTCAATTAAACGCACGATAGAGCGCAACGCGCTGAGGCGCAGTCTCATTAAGTACGACACCGGAGGCACACTGAAGAAGAAAAACCTGCGAAGTATGGATCTAACACTGGAGGAGAGAATTAGACAGCTGACCTGCGTCGACGAGGACGAGGACACAGCTGATAGCAGCGCTTCGGAGAATAATAACACTGGAAGGATAAATTCACAAAACCACAACAATAACAACAACAGTATGAACGTTAATGGTATGGTGGACAGAACGATAGAAGGTAACGGGTCGGATGAACAGAGCATGATGATGATGCACCAGCTTCCACAAAGAACTTCACCCTCGGGTGAAGAGCGACCAAAGACTCACGTGTTACAGTCGCAAAATAGCCATCATCATCACCATCAGCATCCCACCAACTCGGCATATAGAAAAATCACCGATCTGTTTGGACAGAAGAAGAACAATTCAGCGCCTCCGCCATCAGAACTAAACCTACCAGATATTGGATTAGGGTCCAAGCACAGTATGGCGATGAAAACCAGTGCTGGAACGAAGATGAACACCGAGGCGAGAAAGCAGTTCTTGGCCAGCCTGGCACCTTTGTCCTGTGTCGCATCAAGTGGTATGGATGGCAAAGATGATTACTACAGGATGCCAACCAAGATGAACCCAGGAGACAGGAACTCGGTATGTTACAACTCAGATTCATCGTATAGTCTAGAGGATATCGAGGCTGCACTTAGTGAAGGTATCCCTGCACCACCAGACGTCACCAGAGGCACTCCCACATCAGCTGGTCCATCGATGGATGCATTTGGTAGTGATCCTACTGATGAGTTGTTAGCGTTCGTTGAACAAGACAAGTCCAGGACTGAGAGGATCAAGAGGCGGTACAACGATGTTGAAGAACATCATCGTAACGACAACAATATGGCTAATACTATCGAGATCCCAAAGAACGTGGTGAACTTAAACAATGACGACGATGATGATGACGATGACGAACTGAACGACTACGGGTTCAATCGAAGACCCTCGGTCAGAGGAATCAAGGCTCAATTCGAAACCACTAACGAGATCGTCAGACAGCTAAGGACTCGCAGCGCAGCGGCCAATTCCCTACCCGAAGCATGTCGCCTTGGATTCTCCGGCACAGGCCATGAGGATGAGGTAGCGGCGAGTTCATCCTCGTCCTCGGACGTCTACCGTGTGACCTATACTAATGACATCCAGACCGACCCCAACACCATCAACCGCATCAACACCATGCAGCGCCAGATCAACGACATCTACCAGAGCATAGCCGAGGGCAACGTCTCAGGTCTGCTCGACCCGCAGCGTCCGGGTGCCGCGACTCTCTCCTACCTAGAGAGCACCCTGCCTAGAATGGTTCCCCAGCAGACCACCCCAGACTCGTGCCATCGGCTACCCGACCATAAGAACGGTATCCAAGGCGGTACTCTGCTCACCCCGGCGCGCATGCTACGGATAGCCGGTGGTGGCGACGGTGCCTCTGCAGCCACAGCTACGCCTCCGGGGGTCTACAGCACTCTACCTAGAAACCATAGGCTCCCATCGCAGCAGGTATCCGCCGCGTACTCGGCCGGCTACTCTTGCGGCGTGTTACCGGGTAACGCGGCTGCTGCGGCCGCGGCAGCTGCGGCAGCAGGTGCCAAGTGCTACAGGACGATGTACTTCGTGCCGTACAACGGGATGTCAGATCCTACGTATCAGAATATACAGAGGATACTGCCGCCACACTCGCCGCCGACGAACTACGCGGAACACCTCGAGAGGTATCCCTACCCCAGGAACGGTACACTCGATCGGCAGCAGACCCAGCAGGCAAGATACTATGTGCGGCCTGCGACGATACCTGTGAGTATTTTAGACGGTCTGAAATTTAAAGTTAACACGATCGTTTGTGAAAGAGGAAAAGAATTTTTTAATTTTCTGAAACATTTCATTTGTTGGACTAAATCGGAAATAGATTTTTTAATTATCTATTGGAATATTTCATTTGTTGGAGTAAGTCGGAAATTGATTTTTTAATTATATTATTGGAATATTTCAATTATTAAAATATTCTATTTTACGCCTCAGTAGTTCTTGATAAATTAAAATGTAGAAGGATAGAGGAACAATAAGAATAACGTTACTTTGAGATTAATTATATTAATGAATAATTTTAATTAGAAATTTTATTTTTTAATTATATTATTGGAATATTTCGCTTCTCAAAAAAAGAAAAAAAAGATTAAATTTCACGCGTCAGCAGTTCTTGATAAATTAAAATGTAGAAGGACAAAGGAACAATAAGAACGACGTTACTTTTGGGTTTAATTATATATTAGTAAATGATTTTAATTAAAAATTTCCAAGAGGCACTAAACAGGAGTATATACTATAAAATATGTAATAATAATTGTCCTTTATAAAATGAATGAGTAATTTGAAATTTTAATTCTTCCGCGCATAACTGCATATCAAACTGAAACTTCATGTGAAGCTCTTAACTATTTGCATTTTATTGTAATTGTTATACGGTTCATTATTATGCGACTACAGATTTGCATTCATTGAAACGACTTTGTTAAACAGACTCAACAATTCAAATGTCTGATTACCATTATTATATATAACATCTGTTTCGCAATATTTGAATTTTACATTAAAGTAAGGTTCTTCCTTAGTTAATATAAATCAAAATGAGGACGAGAAATTGCAGGAGTAAAATGTAATACTTTGTCTTTGATATTCCACTCTGCCGTGAGATATACTATTAATTAAGCTTCAGCGAAGTTCAAATTTAGTTTGCACTGACAGAAATTACTTACTAAGTGGTTCATTGTATTGTGCTGTTTCGTGCTTTTTGGCCAAGAAAAGTGTTTGCAAAGACTTTTCAAATTAAAGTTTTAAATTATGACGGCAAACACTTTTCCCCTTCTATAAAATTACATTTTAAATTTCCTTCTTCACAGACTATATACATACATAAAGGTGCACCGAAAGCGAATCTACCTCCGTTAATTACTCCTCGCACGCATATCATTTGCATAAATTTCCACCTAAAACCAGAGAAAACAAAAATAAAATTCAACCTTCTTCCCCGCGCCCCACACGCGAAATAAAAAGCCGCCACGCTGGCAGACCTGGTTTACTTAACCCAGCGTCGTCACGTCGTCGACGACAACAACCACTTCTAATTCTATTTTTCGCCACTGCTGCCACTCTAGAACACTCAAGCCACGTCCGCGGCGCTTCACCTTCACCTTCACCAGGCCGAGGAGTTCCAGCTCTCGGCTACCGCGACCGCCGCCCGCTCGCAGACGTTGCCCCATCATTCGTCGGTCCAGCACCAGGTCCAGCAGCAACAGCAGCAACAGGTGCAGCAACTCCAGCAACCACAGCAGCAACAGCAGTTGGCGACGTCGTACGTGCAGACGCTGTCCGGAGCGACTTACTCCATCTGCCCGCCGCCACCGCCGTCACAGACGTCCGCAACCTACACCTATCAGATGCAGATCCAAGGTACGTGTGGTGTGCTGATGGCGAGAGATGAGGCTGGAGAGAGAATATAGTTGTTCATGCGTATAGCAGGAGAGGGAGATTTTACAGTTGGACGGAGCAGGAATGGAAATTTTGGTATTGACGGGTTCCGCGGGGGTGGATCGAAGGGTAGATTGGGATACGCTATACGGTGGGTGAGCGCGATCGGTCGTAAATGAATTTTGAGAGAAAATTGAATTGGAAGTATTGAATTTTGCGCGAAAATATAATAAAAGGGGCTACGGGGCTCAGATTTTTTGGGGTAGTGTTTTGAAATGTATTATTTTCCTAAAATATATGCATTTGTTATTTTTTTTTCTTTTGTAAATAATGTGAATAAAACATGAGCCTTCCTATTACTTATGAATTATTTTATTGTTACAACGTTGAAAAATTATATCTGAAGGTACATGAATTTATCTTCGAATTTCTAAAATTAATGAAATATATAAAAAAATCACAGAAAATTACAACCTTCATTAATGTACCGTTCCTCCCTTCTCTCAAACTCTTAACGAACATTCATCATCCGACTGTCAATGTCAATTAACTTGCGTAACAATGAAAACCTGTACTACAAAGAAACCATTATCGTATCTCACCGGCTCTCGAAAAACGCACTCCTCTCTCCTCTTATAAACCGGCGTTACCCCTAATTAAAAATCCAATTAAAAATCGATTTTCCGGCCGCACGCGCCCGCACTCACCGCCCATCCCTCATTACACCGCGCGCATACAAACCTCACCCCCTCCACCAGCCACACTCGCTTACCCTAGATCCGTCGCTACCACACGCGCGCGCAGCTAAACACAGATAAACACTGCCGGCGTTCTCGCGTAGCGTCATTCGATCAGAAGCCGCACGCTGCGCTAGTCAATTAATCCCATTACGATTTTTTTTCCTTCTATCTCATTGAGCGCCCGAGCGTCTTCCTGTTTGTCTCTTGCGCGCGGCGGCCACTCGATGAAAGGTATTATAACTGAGGATTAAGCTCGGAAAAGTAATCTCGCTTAATCTCGGAGTAGAATTTTTAATTACACGCGTAATCGCTGATCACGACGCGGTCGGTTGTAGGAAGGGTGGAGAGTGAAGCGAGGGTTAAAAATAGAACAGTGGGGATTTTTTTATCTTTTCTTTAATGGGATGAGCGCGGTGATGAGCATGATGGGCTTTTTTCGGTAGAGTTGGGTGAGGGTGAGAGAGGTCGCGTCTTGAGATAATGGGTATTAATTTAATTATTACTTTTTTTTTCTTCATTGCTAATTAGAAAAATTTATCATGTATATAAAGAGCTTTTTATGATGAGAGCGAAATTTCATGTGTAACAATTTACTAGAAGGTTAACAAAATTTTTCAAATTTAGTCAATACGAATATTAATGTAAACTTTGTATGGATCGAATATAAAAATTGTTTTATTTATATTGTACTAAAAATAAATATGAAATATAAAAATAACAAGTAGTCTAGATATTTATAGCTTCAAATAGGTATTTCAAAAAAGTTAATTAAAAAACTCAACCGCTTCATATCATGATTAGTTATTAAAAAGATGCAAAACAACTTTCGAATTTTTAATTAATAACAAGCTTTAGAAGTTTGCTTTTCAAATTTGAAGTACACGGTAACGAAGTACCAGACACTAAGTGGTGAAGCTGTTGCGGTTAAGATGCTGATTAAATCGATACTCTATAAGACGCGATTGAAGCTCAGACTTCATCAACCGTTTAAATATTTTACTACTTCAGTTGTTCCCTATATCATTGTGACATATTGACACGTTAAATGGCTTTATTTAAAAAATAAATCCCGGAGAAATTCGTAAACTAAGTTACGTAATACGTTACGAGGATATAATATAAATCGGGTGCTTCAATAAAAGAAGCTTTAAAATTTAGTGCCCAAGGGAGCTTGAGAGGGTCGTAACGTATCTCGCTCGAGCTGGCTCGGACATTATATCGAGATTATAAATGAAATTACTTGCCAAAAAAAGAACCTAAGAAATTCTTGCACAATGTATAGAGCAAGCTAATGACGCGCTCTTTAACGAAATCACACTGATGTTTATTCATCTGAGCTCAATATAAACCTTACATAGTGCAAAAAGCGTATTTTAAAAGCCTATATTTTTGTGCAAAAAAGGCACGTAACTATATAAGTTAATTTTACAAGCAACTATTTCTCATTCACGAAACGATTTTACAAAATTTCAAATCATATGTTAATCGTTAAAACTTTCATTTTATAAAACGCATTATCCCGACTTTATATCAACTATTTTTTCTATATTGTATAAAAACTTCTTCAATATTTCTTACTCTATCTTTCAGGTCGTCTCGCCGCCTCAGACATGCAAACGCAGACCTCGTGCACGCCCTCTTCCCAAATCAGCAGCGGCCTGATGAGCAGCGCAAGTCTCCTAGCGAACTCCTCGCTTCCTGGGAGTCTCGGATCCGGCACCTCGTCGCTCCTCTCATCACCTACGAAACTCCCACCGCAACAGTACCAACCGCAGCAACAGCAGCAGCAACAACAGCCGGGCTCAAACATGGGCAGCTTGCAGCGCGGTTCCAGCTGCAGCGTCGCCGAGCGCGGAGTGCCCGAGGGCGCGGCTAGTGCGCCGTCGCACGATTACGTTGTCGGCAGCCAAGCGTCGGCGAGTCTGCTGGCGACGACGACTCAGAGCGCGGCGAGCATAGCCGCGTCGTTCGTTGGTGGCGAGAACGCCGGCGGCGGCGGCGGCGGCGGAATGGTCGACGCTCAGAACCCCGTTTACTACGCGATGAACGTCTGAGAGGAGTTTTACGCATTGCACGGCGAGAGAGAGATTATCAAGTGTGATCTCATGTAGAATGATGAGGGTCGATGGATGGAGCTTCGGTGGTTGCAGATATTGGGTCTGGCTGGATTTTAATGGGAAATTCGGCTGAGACGCGTACTGAACGTTATTGTATTTGGACAAATAAGTTGAATTTATTTGTTTGAATTTTTAATAAGGTCGGCCCTGAGCTTGAAAACGCCTCTTTTGATGGTTAATTTTAGAAATGATATTAATGTTGCTTACGACGAATTCGGTGTCCAAGGTTTAGAATTCGGAATGAGCGTGTAGTTATAGTGTATAAGATAATAAATATAAAGAAAAAAAAAACATGAATAAGAAAAATGATCTCAACTATATATGTGTAAAGCGTGGAAGGGCCGACTGTTTTTTATTATTTTTTATATATATATATTGTATAATTTTTTTATCGAGGCGAGATACTCGAAGCTGCATCCAAGGACTTATCGATTAATTGGCATTTGACGGAGCCACCGACACGGGAGTAATCTTGGCGACATTGCAATAAAAAGATTAACTGCGCGACACTGAAAATTTGTATACACACAGAGAGGGCACGAGGTCACATTTCTATACGGCAAGTTTCTCACCGTGTAATGAAGAGAACCTTTAAAGAGGCTTAGTAGCGTGATTAGATTTTGGAGAATTCTCTGGAAAGAGGATTTGTTAAGGATTTACTTCCAGCCGAGGGGTTTAAAGTTTTATTTGTTAGTTGAGAATTTGTATGATTTTCAAAACTTTTTAATTAAAGCTCGCGTTTGCGTTCTTAAGATTATAACGATTGTTTGTTTACGTAACGTTATATAAAAATAACTTTTTTATTTTTATAAGAGAACTTTAGAAAATTCCAATTGTTTGTTTGCGAATTGCGAATAACGTTTAAAATGCTTAAGAGTTTTTTATTAGTACAAATTTTATTGAAATTAATTGTTGATAAGAAAAATCATACAAGCGTTCAACCCTGGCGATTAGTTTACGTAACAATAAGTTTTACCATTTTCAAAATCAAACAAGAGATGTATAATTGTAAGTGTTTTAGTTTAGAAGCCTTGAGGGCAAACGAAACATTAGTAACATAATAATCAACCAAACTGGTGGCAAAGTGATAATCACGCTGAAGTATTCATATATATCGATAAACAGCTAAACGTAATAGAAATATCACTATTAAATAATTACTCAAGTGAAATTTTATACTCACACGGTAGCATCCAAGAAAAAAAAAGATCCACGTTATATACGCGAAGCTTTTGAGACGGTCAATTTTTATACCGATAAAAAGTGACTCTTCCCGAGAGAAAGGACGAGCAAACCGCCTCCCCAAAAAAGAAAACCAGCGCCATCAGTTTGTCACGAAATCCAATTTTGTACGCATCCACGTATTCTTTTAATCGTTCGAAGAGAAGAGATAAGATAGCGAAAATTCTCGCAGTATTAAAAACGTAGTATTTTGTAAAAATTAAGGGTAACAAAAAAAAAATGTAAGCGAGGGAAGTAACGATTAAGATACACGCCAAAGATACACCGGAGAGTAGTGCGATACAATACGTATTTATAGCGTTTCGCGAGGATCGTGTAAAAAAGGAGAAAAAAATGCGACAAAACCTCTTTCATCGTGTAGTTTATTAAACGAGAATCCGTAGTGTCCAGTCGTATGTATAACTTATCGCCAAAAAAACAAACAAGTGAATTATTATTATGATAAAGAGAAATGGATCGTAGGAGATATATAAACGAGGATGGATTTGTATACATGAAAAGACTTGATTTCTATGGCCAAATGCGAGTAGGAGAAAAGGAGAGAGGAGACAGAAAGGGGAAGTTGAGTCATTAATGGAATTTTCTTTGTTACAAAGCGCTGCGGCGTTTTTCTTCTCGTTTTTTTTTTATGATGAAATGTGAACCGTAGGATATTCTATTTATTGAGTAGAGAATTTATATATGTATACACACTCGAGGATGTATAAGCCGAGGCGTATATTACAATGCGAAGTCTATCGTGCGTTTTCCGTTGTACTTTTTAGCGAGTATATTATATATATATTATATATATATGCGCGTATATTTGTTATTTAGACAAGCAAAGTGAGCTGTTTCCACAGATCATACAGACACGTTTACTTTGAAGTTCGGATTTTCCGGAATCTCGGGGAAATCGAACGTTGATAGACAGACTTTCATCGTTTTTTAAAATGAAAGCGTATTTATGAAAATCATTAAAATCGTTTTTAAGCTAAAGTATTCTATTAAAGAGAAGTAGAGCTTTTATTAAATTTGAGTTGAGATAATTCAAGATATAATGAGAACGAGAAAATGTGTCTATCGATGGTAAAAATAGGTGGGCCGAACAATCGGTATTATTATAAAAGAAATGAACTCAAAAGATTTTTAAGGTTGAGCGACTTTTATCTATATTGACGAATTACTTGTTTTCAAATGAACGATTACAATATCAAGGTGTCAACCAAAGTTCGCGAGTTAGTATTAACTATTGTTGTGATATTATTTCGAACCGTAGAGCTTAGATTTTTATATTTATTATTCTTCTTCCACTCCTTTATTTTCTATACGCTAACATAAATTGTATATATAACAATAATAATAATAATAATAATAATAATGAAAAATGAAATAACGAGCAACTTCACTGAACGACGTATTAAATTTACGTTCGAAGTGCAGTCATTAAGTTAAACGATAACAATATTACATTCGTCGATATTATAAGATCATTGTTGTTTAAATTATACCGAGTATAATAGTTAATTTATAATTTATTGAAATAGACGATATATATGCGTAGTTGACTAGATAATTTTTGCTGTAAATAACGATTAAGAGGCAGCTTTGTAGCAGCTGCGCCACGTACTGTTTTGTGATTTGCTTTTCATTGAAAATGAAACAAATTTAAGAGGAGACTATACTGTAGCAAAAAAAAAAATTATATATATATATATATTTTAAATTATTCAACAATTTATATTTTTAAGAGTTAAATTCCTCTTTTAAAAAGTAATTTATTTTATTATATAAAAGCACTGTGAAAAGATAAATGGCGAAGCGAAATAATTGACATATTTTGTTGCCATATTAAAGTCACATTCCAGTGCCGATTTCAAAAAATGAAAAAAATAAATAAATTTTATTTCATAATTTGTATAATAATACTAATTATGAAAGGAAATGTTATTTTTATAAAAATCAGTGTAGTCTCTTCTGACGGGTAAACATATATATAAAAGATAAAAAAAAAAAAATACCAACGTAATTTCTTCGACGATTCACGTAATTATATGTGTATGAATACAAAAGTTACGTGCGTACATAACGAAAGCAAGCGAAAAAAAAGAAACAAATAAAAAGAGCGGAACTTGCGTTTTTGCGAGCGCATGGACGTGTGAAGCATGAGCAAATTGTATCGGAGAAAAGTGACTGTCGTGCAGAAATTACCAAAGTCTGTACGAGAAAAAAATGAAAAACATGACAGATTCAAATACACAAAACAATAAACATACATAATAATACAGGCATACAACAAGTCAAAAATATTATAGATATCGAGGGAAAGGAGAGGAAAATAAGAGTCTCTCAAGGACTCTTACAACATTGAAGACTGCAATTAATAATTACAACTCTGGCCTATTAAAATAAAGATGAAAATTAGATATTATAGATTATAATATTGAACGAAAAAAGAAAATAAAATAAAAATAAATTGAAGTATTATTGTATACACGTAACACATGTATATGGGTAGAGAACAGGAACAAAAATCAAGAATAACTAATATAAATGCAGAGGCGAGACGAAGGCATTCGGTTAGTATTCGATGTCGAAACGAAGAAGGAAGCTTGCGACTTTTGCGACATATTCGATTTATTATTTATGTATACTCGGTACGCGATCGCGTGACTTTTACGTGCGAGTAATCCGTATATACGCTCATGTGCGTATGTATATTGAGAGATATTGTGCAAGTACTGCGGCGACTTATTTATTTGCACCTTTGTTATATATTTAAGTTACCTTTTTCTTTTTTTTATTAGTAAAATGACATTCCAAAGATCTCACGAGTACTTTTTATTTCTTTCATTTTACCTTTCTTTTGCGCATGCTTTCTCGTTATACATTTTTCTGTCGTTTTCTTTTTTCATTTCGACAGCATCGTTGACAATTTGAAATATATAAATACTCAAGGTGTTCAGTATTAGATGAGGGTTTCAATAAAAATCAAAATTAAGAATCGTGTTGCATATACTTAGAGCAAGAAATCTTTGTAAACTGCCGATTGACGAAGCAAACATTACAAAGAGCAAAGATTTCTGAGACAATATATGAATGTGACACCAAAAGTTGAGTCAACGACCTTTCGTCGGGCGCAAGGGTTAGCAAAATTATATATTGTCATTAATCGCTTTTTAAAATCTATACACCGTATATACATGAGGTTTTCGATTCTGTAAACACCCAGGATTGACATGAATAATAATAATCCGTTGTAATCGCAATGCACAAACTATTTATAACGAAGTATAAGGTGTCGACACACGAGAAATTTTTAGCTAAGCCATTTTTCAACAGGAAAACGATTAAACGCTGCTTATTAAGGTTTTTAGATGTCGATTTGAGAAACTTATTGATAAATTATTGAACTTTTGAGAAATTAGATGAAGAGGTAAATTCTAGGTCATCGATACTTACAAACGAAGAAAAAAAAACAATGCGGTAGACAGTAAAAATAAAAGCATTACACACATTCACACAGTATTTGGGACCCTTAGTAGATTTTTTGTAAACGCGCGCGTTAAGCGTGGATCGAGGTGGCTTTTTCGAATTCATAAATAGGATTCCTAAATAGTGCAGCTGAAAGTATTGATATCGACATTTTTCGCGTGTTCTCTGTTTCTCTTTAACTTTTAAATTACAATATTTCAACACGATAAACAAGTACAGAGATGACTTATATGTACCATGAATTAATTTATATTTTATAGCTATCTTGTTTTTATCTTGCAATTATCTTTGTACATGGTATTCATTAAATTTATTTATTTTTTTTATAATGAGAGAAATCGGGGAAAACGAGAAACTTGTCGAAGGAATAAAAGATGCCCCCGACAGGCAGGTAAACCCCCCAAAACTAGGTACAAAAACGAGTATTCTTATTGTACGTGTAACTTTAGTGAATAAGTGTGATATATCGGTATAGTCTATAGTCAAAAGCTATATACTTCTATAAATTTTCTGAAATCGAAATAATAATAATAAAAAAGAAAAAAATGATAAATAAAAAACATTGTACTCATCCGAGGAGAGGCTCGAGTGATAACGAGAAGAGAAAGGAGATAAAAAGTGAAACTCGGCGCCGTACTTTTAGGAGCTTAGTATTTTATATAACAATTATAAAGGTAAAATGATGGTACGGAAAGAACGAAGCCAAAGAATCCCCTGACTATACATATATAATATTCATCGTTGTTTCCTTCGGTTACATGCCACTTGTCCACGGCATTTTAGCGTCTAAGAAAATCCAATAAAAAATTTTCCGTTAAGAGACACACACACCCACACACACTCGTTCAGAATTTTCAGAAGCAATTTTTGCCGTAGAGCGATTAAGATATTAAGGTTCACTATTTACACTGTATTTAAGATTCAGGCATACATTGTATATCACTGAGACTCGTAAGAAGTTAATGTTTTTCGAAGTTTGCAAGATATATTACATACAGTATAATTCCGATTATTGTATTGCGCGGATCTTGAGAGGAATTTCACTCTTTTTATTACAAAGTGGGGCAAGCATTTTTTAGAGTGGCTTTTTATAATGCTTAGATGAATTGATACCGCTACACGTGCACAGATTGGAGTAAATTTTTCATAGGATATTTTGAGCTGAAAATTCACTGTGATCTGAGGACTATTATTGGCATTCAATCTAACTCTAAAATGTGATTAGTTTTTTTGGGACAAAAAGAGTGAACATCTTGGAAGAAGGATTAAAATTATCGCCGCATTTCCAATGCAGTATTGTTGATCTTTCGAAATGTACGAATCCGAGATATTTTCTTTGCGTACTGTCAAGTCACACCGCGGGGACAACTTTATCAATTTTTAAAGTAATAAGAAAAGATATACACAGCTTGTAAATAACACAATCAGAGAAGTAAGGGATACGAACACTTAATTAAGCGTCAAGCCGCGATTTAATAATGTGCAATGCAGCGAGCGAGAAAAAAAGACCGTCAGGCGAGTGAGGAAAAAAAAAAAGAGAGAGAGAGAGGGAGAGAGAGAGAGAGAGAGAGAGAGAGAGAGAGAGAGAGAGAGAGAGAGAGAGAGCGTGAAGCAGCAGTGCGTCAAGTGGTCCAGTGAATTACGTAATGACAGAAAAAACGATAATAAAATACACTTAACAGGAAAAGATTTACATTACTAAAACATAAATGATGAAACTTGACGAATTTTTCGATGTTACAATGTAATAGGCACGATCATTACTGCCAAAAAGGATCGAGTAGAGTATTTTTTCCTAAATGCATTTTTGGGGATATAGCGAGGAGCGCGAATTTCGTTTACGCGCGATAAACACTTTGATTATAACGGCTGACAGTGTCATCCAGTAAAGCAGTTATATATAGTTGTCGTAGCCATAATTCGTTTTTGACGATCTCGAAAACGAAAAGTTTCACGCACGATCTTCGGATATTATTTTATTAAAGATTGTTAGATGAATATATTTAGAAAATTTTCGGATACGCGAGTTTACTATAATATTAACGCAGAAAAAAAAATGGTAAAATTTAAAAAAATGATAGAGAAACCACGTTGATTTTAGGTTGAATATAGGTCATAAAGTAATTTATGCACGAGGAGAGTTGAAGAATAAAGTTGATGTATCTGTCGTTTGCAACGCAGAGCCAATAATCTATTGATGATATTTAAAACTATAACGAGCGGGCAGTAAGTTTTTAAAAGTAGAATATAATATTTATATGGTTTCAAATAAAAACCATAATATAACATTTTTTTCTTTATATTAAACATATTATAAGCAATATTCATTGAAAATTTATGTAAGTAAAATAAAATTGCATTAGACGAATGGCATTGAAATTACTGACATAAAAAATTTGTTTTCGTATGATTGTTGATAAAACGAGACTTTGAAGAATCGTAGATATCTTAAAAGAGATTTTACAAAACATTATTTAAATATTACATAAACTGTTAAGAATATTGACTATAAAAGGATATTGATAATTGGATTGTCGTTGATAACTGGTACATTAACTTTATGAAGATTGATAGAGAATGAACTGAATCGCAAGGCCGGAGAAGAAACCTTCTGATAAATTCCTGTACTTAACTATTTTAAGGCGAGCAAGATCCGAATAAACGCGATTTTGCTCGGTAAAGGCGTTGTCAATGAATAATGGCGAAAAAAATATGAAAAATATTACACACGTGTGCTCATCAAACGCGAGTCAATGGATAAGAAAATAAGCGATTATACACATTACCGTTTTTAACATTATAATAGAACGAACGCATAAATGGATTGCATGAAGTATGTCATAAGAAGATAGTACTCGTAAGACATGGGCACTTTTTTCGTCGATATCGAGAGTACGATAGAGAAAGAGAGCGAGAGCGTAAGGGACAAGAGTGGAAGGAGAAACACTTGACGACCTCCGTACGTATGAACCCTTTTTCAAGTGGATATATCTTACGATATTAGAGATGCGCAACAAGGAATACTCCCAATTGTGTTTTAATCCTGCGTCATGATACATACACATTACAAACTTGTAAAGGAAGAAACATAATCGTTGGGATTTCGTATGAGCATCAACTGTACTTTTATGCAATTGTGAAACGGCCAAAAAATTAACTGATACAGACTGTATATATTATATATATCCATTTGATTGTTAAATGAAATAGTAAATCATTATGTAAATAAAAGGCTTAAATAATATCAAGAAGTTAGATAATTTCTAATCATCCCTTATTTTATTATATAATTTCAACAAATATTTTCCTCTAGTTTTTATTATTTTAAAAAAATTATTAAAATTTATGAAACGGTTAAAGAATAATACACGTATTTATAGATTTCACAAAACCGAAATGCCATAATCTTAAAACGTAAGTAAAAACCAAAAAAGACAACAAAACGTTTATCTCAAAATCCTACATCAATTTTATTTTAAAAACATAATCACAAAAATATTATTTTAGTAGATTGTTAATGGTTTTGATATCAGATTTACATACATATAACTTATATATCTTAACTCGCAGTTATTATAAAGTAAATAAAAAAGTTTACTTCAAAAAGACAAAAATACAACCGTTCTATTAAAAAAAAGTTGATTACAAGAACAAAAAGTCTCAGCTTGAGTCAATAGTCACTCTAATTGGCACTTAGAGAGTAAAATTAAAATAATTTGATTAATCGACATACTTATATACGTATATCTAGTCATTTTTCGTAATTGATTTGAATTTAAATCTAAAAAAATATATTGGATTATATCAACAAAAATATTTATATAATCTAAAAAAAGATATTAAATTAACTAATTAAAATATTGTTAATTACAAGGCGCCTTAACTGTGATGTGATTAAAAATTTGAAATAAATAAACATGTAGTCGAGCGGTTATAAAAATGTCTTGAAAATTTTATTACTCGCACAATATACTTATTTTTTTCAGCTTGAGCGTTCAGTGAATATTCGCAGATGTACAATATTCCTTAGTGGTAAATTGAAAAATTCGGTATCGTCTCATCAATTAAACATCAGTGAGTTTGTGTATCCTGTTGCTGTTCTTTTCATCGAATCGTTATATACGCAATTATAATATATAATTATATAATTCATTTTGTACAAGTGTTTATACAAAAAATATAGAAATCGTCGGAGCCGACGCAACTGCGTATGCGCCGCACATATACAACTCCATAAAAAACGCATGCTTGATCATTTCGTGTTTTTCTTCTTTTTTTTCTTGGCTAATCGATTTATTAAAAAGATTCACATTAGTATATCTTATTATTTAAAAAATGCCTTACGTTTTTATTAAATAATTAAGAGACATTCGCATTATTTGCCAGTTGTTATAGTTTGTTGCTTGTCTCTTTCATTAAGAATGGTATAGATAAATCCGTTTATGCGATCCTAAAAGAAAATTCATTTGTTATTCAAAGTCATACTTATTCGTTTTTATTGATATGTAAACAGCATTTTGTTTTATGCTATTTAAAAAAAAAAATATCTCATTGAATATTCACGTGATTAAATTAAATTAAAAAAAAAGTTGATATGTTTTTTATTGGGCTAAATTACCATTTTCTGACAAAAACTCTATTTCAACATACTAAACGTAATATGAACGATTTAATATTAAATTAAATTACTTGACGAGTATAATGTAATGTAATTAAAAACTGATTGACTGGCCATATAGGAAAATAATGAAATCATATACAACCGTAAATGCTTAGCTTGATATCTAAAATTCAAATGAGGAAATTCACGCAAGTAAGCAATTGGAAAAGCAGAATGTGACGAGACTTACAATGCAGTGCTTTTAGGGCCAATTGTTGAAGAATATGCTGAGCGTGTGCAATGATTCTTCTACAAAACGACGCATCGTCTTCTCCTCACTGGTTCTGGCGGCTCAAGAGCAGCTAAAATCGCTTCGTCGAAAACATTCTTTAGTCCTTTCTGTAAATGTAACGAATAGAATTATTATATTTCCTTATCATTTTCTTAATGATCGAGATTAAATGCAGCTAAAAAAATATTATAATGTTATTGTTCTTTAGGTTCATTATTAATCCGCGATAAAAATCCTTTCTAAACGGTGCAACGATATCACGATAGAAACTTGAAAAATACGTTTTTATGTGTGCGTTATCTCGGCAATTGATAATACGCTATTTTTAAGCAATTGAGAAAAGGAAGAGAAGAATTAAATCAAAACTGACCTGTGTCAGTGCACTGCATTCAACATATTTAACAGCTTTGAGCTCTTTTGCGAGCTTCTCTCCCTGCTCCCCCGTGATAGGCTTCTGTTTGTTTTTCGCGAGCTTCTCAATGGTTGCGGCGTCGTCCCTCAAATCGATTTGCGTGCCGACTAAGAGAAACGGCGTCTTTTGACAATGATGCGTTATTTCTGGCACCCACTGTAATGTAAATCAATAATTCATTATTAAATATCGATAATGTGGTTTTTAATAAGAATTTAATTAGCATTGTTTTGTGGCTTACCTTTTCCTTGACATTTTCAAAGGATGAAGGTGACACTACTGAAAAACAGACTAGAAAAACATCTGTTTGAGGATAGCTTAGTGGTCTAAGTCTATCATAATCTTCCTGACCTGTAAATAAAATATTTTAAGTTATTATAATAATGTTATTGAACTTTTTGGTTTAATGAAAACTTTTATATAATTGAATGCTGAAATATTATAATTTGCTTTCTAATTTTTACAGAAAAATATTTCATACATTATATAAAAATGAACATGCTTTCTTTGTCAATTACATAATTTTGAATTTTAAGTATTCAAATAAATATTTAAAACTTACCAGCAGTATCAAAAAGTCCGAGAGTGTAAGGATCCCCACCGATCATAACCGTAACAGCATAATTGTCGAAAACTGTAGGTACGTACTCAGAGGGGAATTTATTTGTCGTGTAGGATATCAATAGGCAAGTTTTACCTACTGCTCCATCACCAACCACAACACACTTTATTGTCTGCATGTTGAATCTGCGTTATTTCTGTCACCTGTGAAATAAAAAAATTTATTAAAATAATTAATTTCTAAGTAAAATAAATATTAAATTTAACTAATTTAAGTATATAATTGTAATTTTTAAGAAGCTACTTAAATAATCGAAAGCATTCATTCTACACTTAACCATTTTACTTTCAAACAAATATTTTGGATGCGTAAAGTTTTTGTTGTTGTTTGCTATTTATAATTGATTGATTTTATATAAATAACTATGCTTAGCAAATAGATTACACAAGAAAAGATTTACAGAGTTCTAATAACAAAACTTGTATTGTTATCAGCTCATAGAGTAAGATAATTACTTTATCTTAGTGTTGGATAT
>JAPYZO010005144.1:0-16318 GCA_030522905.1 Torymus flavipes | reverse complement strand
CTCTCTCTCTCTCCCTCTCTCTCGCTCTCTCTCTCTCTCTCTCTCTCTCTCTCTCTCTCTCTCTCTCTCTCTCTCTCTCTCTGCGTCGGCGTATATGTGCAAGAGCGACGACGACGACGCGACGAGGAGGAGAAGGTGGTGGATATATATATATATATATATATATATATATATATACGCTCGCCCGTGAGAATTCAAAACTTATTTTCTCAAAGGACGTGCGGTAAGTATTTTTGTTTTTCTGAACGCTGCCGGAGCTGTAAATCTTTTATTTATCGTATGAGAGCTGCCACGTCGCGGCACGTGTGTGTGTGCACAATGTAAAATAAGGTGCCGCCGTGTAATTCAAGCGATTCAATGTCAGGAATATGAGAGGTCGTGTGTAAGTGACGGTAATTGGATGGCGCGTGACGACTTCGTATAGTTGATTTAAATTTAAAGTAAAAATTATACATATATTATACATTTGTATAACTTATAAATATATGATATCATTATAAAAAAAAATAATAAAGGAAGAGAGATTTCAAACCGACAATTAAGAAATAAAAATCACTTTATATAACATGTATCCCCCGCTGTACGACCAATAACTCCTAATCCCCAAAAAACTCGCAGCTTTTTCCTTTTAAACCCGCGCGCGCACGACTCTCGAACCTTCAATCCGCCGAGGCCCTTCATCAACCTCCGACGATCGCTAAATTATTTGCCCTTATCTCCGCTCTTCTAATTATTTTTATCAATCCGGCCCTCCTCCTCCTCCCCCGAAACCCTTTAACGAAGCCTATATATATTCGGCGGCGCGCGCGTGCACGTCTGCATGCAAAGCGACTTTCTCTCCCTCTCGAAAAAGAGACGAACCCCGTGCCGGGAAGGAGAGGAGTGAGTTAGGCGTCCCGTGGAGATATCTGCTCTCGCTCGCGAGCCCTTATCGCCCGTCCGCAAAACATACTAAACGCTTTTACTCCGCGCGAGCGCGCGTCCTTTGCATTCAGCTGGCGCGGCCTATCGGCCGTGATTCGTGTTCGCTTTCATACAAGAGTGTGTGCGTGTGTCGATGGGTGTCGGTGTGTGAGTAGGTGTACAAAGGTTTTTCGCGGCGCGATGGTCGTCGGAGGTTTACGAGCTCTCTGCCGTACCGAGTACAGATCGTTCCACCTTGGTATACTCCCGGCTGTGGCGTAATGAGAAATCCATATGATGAAAGAGCTGGATCGGTGAGTTGTAGGGCCGCATAAGAGCAAGACAATACAATATTTCTGTAATTATTGTCTCGCTCTCAATTCAATTTTTGAAAATTTCTCTCTTATCTTGTCAGTCAATATGAAAAATATTATTGTGTTGTTTTGAAATATTGGATCATATTGGAGTTACGCAGACATGCGACAATAAGCGAGTCAATCCTTAGAAAAGGTTTCAAGCTTAAATACCCGGGAAACACGAGGTCCATGCAAAAATATGGAGTTACGCAGATGTGCGACAAAAAGCAAGTCGATTATATAAAAAAGTCTTAAACCTAAATAGTCGGGAGATGTGAAGTCCACGTAAAATAGGAAGGCATGCAGACGTGAAATACTAAGCGATTTGACTATTTGGGTCCTTTTTAAATGATTTACTGTTAAAAATATTCTTAAATTTAAGAAACTTTTAAGTTACAAATACGTTAAGTTGAATATAAAAACAATAAAATTTTGGCACAAGTATAAATAAATGACAAATTTGAAATTTGATTTTTCCCGCCTTATATGTGCCGCCGGGCAGAGTCTATAGTTTGCACACAGCCGCTAGGCGGCACACCCCTTCCCTGTTGCCTCACGTATCTAAGTAAGCCAGCCTGAGGCGATATAGGAGTCATCAACTACCGAAGTTTATTGAGTTCATTAAGACGCCTCTGTGTGAGAGTTAAATAATTGTTTTTATTTAATTAGTTATCAATGATTATTTCGATAAATTATTACGATTAGGAAATCTCAAGTTATTTTCAAGACAAGACAAGATTCTTTACATTCTTGATACCAGAATCTTGATATTTTATCGAAAACTGTATATAAATATACAGGAAAATACCATATCAAGATTAATTTTGTTATATCGTGCAGCTCTACTGAGTTGACTAAAATCAATATATTGATTCTGTAGTTTTTATTCGTTTATAATTTTATTTAGCAATATATTTCCAATCCTAACAGCCTTGAAACGAATACCACATTTCCAGCGGAGACTTAAATCGTCGCTTAACTTGGGCTGCAAGAGCCCATAGCACTTAGCATCGAAATCTCACTTCATAAATTCACCATTCACCACTGAAGCTCCTCTCCTCGCTCGCGCGCGAATTTTACGTAACTCAAACTCGCGCATAATATACTTCGCATTCCACTATTCACGACACCTCGCACCATTCCCACAACTTCAAATCTCTCGCATTCTCCATTCAAATTTTCAAATGTAACCCCTGCTGTAAACTTATTATCCTTCTATATTCCGTGCGAACTTCAGGGGTCTAAGCTCCGTCATCCATTTACCGCACTACTATCGCGCGCTACCGCAGCAGCAGCAACACACAGCAACTCTGGGCGCACGGTTAATTACGAAACCGAAATAATTCACCGCAACATGCGATAGCCCAATAACATTCATCTCCCCCCACTCTCATCTCGCGGCTTCTTGTCGGTATCCCTCATGTAGCGCGTTAATCGCGCATAATAGCGCGCATAATTTCCATGAAAGCCCGCGCGTACTATAATCCCGCGCCTCCGAAAAAATCGCCTCCTCGACGAGCGCTTCTCTTGTACATATACTTATACCCGCGCGCGAGAAAGCATCGGTAGCCGCGCATAAATTCGCGCGCTTGCCGCTGTGTATATACGCGAGCATTAGCGGTTGTGTGCATACTTCGTGCGCGGACGAGGTAGAGAGGGGCCGGCGGCGCAGCAAATCATGCACGTGTACGCAGATTGTTGGCAGATCCTGTCAACGGCGGGACTTACAGTTATGCGGCCGCGACGACGACGAGTTGCTGTACTGTGCTGCTGCTCGCGCGCAGGAATGCCTTTATATGCAAATGCGCCGAAGCGCGCGCGCGCGTGTGTGTGTCGAGGGTAGCAATGAGAGCGAGCGAGAGAGGGAGAGTAAACACACATAAACAAACATTTATTCCATACATATATGTATATTATACGCGTATATGTATAGAGAGAGAGAGAGAGAGAGAGAGAGAGAGAGAGAGAGAGAGAGAGAGAGAGAGAGAGAGAGAGAGAGAGAGAGAGAGAGAGAGAGAGAGAGAGAGAGAGAGAGAGAGAGAGAGAGAAGGACGCGCGTATAATAGCGAGCGGGAGAGAAAGAGAGGGATGGAGAATCGATCCTCCGGAGATATGAATACCGTTGTCGTTTTGCTGCCTGTAGATGGTCGCGGTCGAGGAGATGCTGCCGCGGACGGCAGTAGCCACAGAGAGAGATGACACACACACACGCGCACAAGCGCGTATGAATTATTAATGGGCTTGGCCTGGAAGGGATCTATCAATGACGGACGAGCGACGTGTGTCTTCGCTCTCGGTGCTAGACTAATATCACGTATAGGGAAGGACAGCAGCAGCAGCGTCCACTACTATAGTACATATACTACTAGCTGTCTATCATCGTCCTCTTTCTCCCTCTCTGTCTTCCTCTCTTCTTCTTCTCCTCCTGCTTTGTTTGACTGATTTGTGCGCGCGAGACTGACTCTCTGCCACTGCCTTTTTTTCTCTCCCTCCGAAGCCCTGATCTATGCTTCCTGTCTCGCTTTCTCGCTCGTTTTTCCTCGCGTGATTTATTCGACGACGTGTCGATGAGGAAAAAATGGCCCCCCGAATAATCGCCAGCGCTGGCCGCGGGGAATTTGGAAACGTTATGAGGGTGTATATGTGGAGAGTAAAGTGGAATCGAGTGGGATATGATTATAGGCGAGAGGATGGACACGTGACGAATGGGGAACAGGGAAAGGGTAGTATTGATCGTCACTGGATATGAGGAGGAAGTCATTTTTTTGGAGGATGACCGATGTCCAAGCTGAAAGTGGTTGTAGTAAAGCTTAGTATATGGATATCGGAGATGATGACTGATTTGAGGAATTTTTCGTCTTGTGTTGGGCCGTTTAGGGGAGATTACGTAGAGTTGTCATAATATTTTAAGAATTCAGAGTGATGAATGGCTGGGATCCTGTTTTGTCTACTTGATGAATAACATGCGATACGTGTTTCCTGTTATAAGAAAAGTGAAATACCGGATGATAAGTGGAGCACGTATATTGATAAGATTATGTACTTCTTGACACAAGCCACATCATTGAATTTTGATTTGTCATATCTCAGTAGTTAAAAATTAAATCAAACATAATAGAATCCATTATCATGCAAACCACAGCAAACCATACCAGACACAATTGAGCGATTTTGATGATTGAAGACGCGCCAAACGACGCTAACAACCTCGGCCTTCTCAGCATACGCAAACAGCTCTCGTCGTCGTCTGAGACGGTGGTGGCGCGACGGCGGCGCTCGAAAGAAACAAAGAGACGATCTAAAAATAAAAATAAAACAGACAAGAGATCCTTAAGTACCGGCAATCGATTTTCCACGGCGTCAGTATACACTGCTGCTGTGAATAGCGCAAAAGAATCCACGATTAGGGACGCGTGTCCCTTGCATCATAAGTACGCATCGACGCGCCAACTGACCGCGAGGAAAAACACTTTGGGTTGGGCGTACACAGCGCAATGTCTCGTCTTCTCTCTTTCGCTCAGGGGGGATCCGGGATGCGCGACGTCTGCCCGTCACTCTCGCATGGTCCGTTGGAAAACTGCGTAAGGAGAGCCCGTGCGACTCGATGACACGCTGGAGAATACAAAATTAAAGAGAGCCTGCGCACAGAGCGCCCACGATGGCATTGACATTCACGCGCGTTGGTCGGTTCGTTAGTTAGTTAGTTAGCTCCTTTTTGCCCGCGCGTAGTTCAGAGAAAAATTATGTGTGAGAGAGGGAGGCGCGAATGTGGATCGGTCGAGATCAAAGCTGGAGCGGACGTGCGAGCGGTGGTGGTGAGAGAGAGAGAGAGAAAGCTGTTTGAAATCGTCCGAACTGACGTGATTGCAATTGAGTGACTTGCGGCTGATTCTGGTGAATCTAATGGTGGCTTGTTAACATGCATTTCTTGGGTTGGAATTAATGGTGGGAAGGGTGTCTTGCATAAGTTAATGGTAGGAGTTGGATTTTTGCATGAGTTTCGTATAGGTAATGTATTAGTTGTTCATAATATAATGAGATTACATTGTTACTGAATATCGTGACTGAAATTAATAACATTTACTTGTTTTAGCGACATTGACATAACTAGACCGTGAGTAATATCAGTAGATTATTGACATTGTGATGGTAAATATATCAATTCTACAAATGCATGCAAACATATAATATATTGATAAGTTTGAACAGATAATAAACTAAATTTAGAATGACAATATAGAACGATTACAACTATTGTACTTATACAAAACAATAATATTTTTAGAACACAATCTATCAAAATATTCTCGTATTTCCTTCCCTAACTTATCGAAAAACAAAAACGTCAGTGATGGAAATCTCTGAAAAAGTTGTCTTTATCAAATGATTTTAAGTATTCATGAACAACGTTCAGTACGCTAAAAGTATTTATTACAACACTCAACTTAATGATATTTGGTTTCAATAAATCCTAATCAATGCAAATAGGCTACCAGCGAGACTTATACTTCACACCAACCCACAATTCCAAATCCCTGAATCAAGCATTGAAATTTCAACGCACTCGCGCCGATAAATTCTCCCAACAACTCCGAGAACCTCGCGAAATATAAATTTCCAATAAAGCGTCGAAAAAGCTCGCTCTCTCCTCCTATCTTTATCTCCCGTAGAAAAGGTTAAAAACCTGCAGGGAAAAAAAAGGAGCGCCAGAAAACTGCCAGTAGCAGCAGCAGCAGCAGCAGCAGCAGGTCGTGCGCAATCGCATCTACGATATTCAACGTCAATTTCATCGATACGCTCTCGCAGTAGCAGCAGCAGCAGCAGCTCCTATAACTATCTCCGAGCAATCTTACTCAGTATATCACGAGTGAATAGGCTCCACCAATTATTGCGATCGATCTCTCTCCCTCTCTCTCGTCCTGTCCGGGGCGTAATCGGCCGAGCGCGCGCTGCATATATGAGAGGCAATCGGAGAAAGACGGGTCGAGATAAAAAGCCCAAGAGAGAGAGACAAAGGCCGTGTTTCTCTCGCTCTCTATCCCGCGTGTCTTTTGTACGGGGAGCGCGCTGGGCGGATGGAAAAAAGAGACGCGAGGAAGAAGGAGTAATCCGCGCTCGCCTGACCCCTTCCGGAGAGATTGACAGTTTAAAATATGTATAATGGAGACGAACGCTCACGCGTGTGTATTTATATATACGCGCGGGATGCGAGTTTCCATTAGGACGCGCGTATACATACATATATACGCGTATACGTCGATGCGGATTAAATCGCGCGCCCCGGTGGAGGCGAATTAATCGGCTTCTGTTTGAGTGAAATTGGGCGAGCTGAAAGAGAGAGAGAGAGAGAGAGAGAAAAGGAAAGGCGCATTATATGAGCATCGCATGAGTCCATTGTCGTCGTTGTCGGTTTGACCCTCCACGTGGGGCAATTCACCTTTCGCTACCCCCGACGTCTGGTGCGGGCGATTTCTCGATCATTATCGCACGCGGGAAATTGGAGCGCACGCGTGCGGTTTCGCGTTACCCTCGGGAAAAATGACCAGTCCGTTATTGCCGGACGCTCGTTAGCCGCGTATGAGGGATTACAGGTAATTATTTTGGCTAATGTGGTAAATATGATCGCGGTTGTTGGTCTCGAAGTTTTTCATTTGCTTTGAAATATCGATGTTAGGACATATGGTAAATTAAAAATGCGCGGAGTTTTGTTGGGATTTTGTATGTAATATTTATGATATGAAATACTTTCGGGGTTTGGAAATAATAGATGTCAATCCTTGCGTTTCCAAGTGGAGTTATAGTGACAGGTCTCATAAGAGCGTTTCAATGTTATGGGGAGAAATCCTATTGTGCGATCTATTGTTCTCCCCAAACGTCCCTTCAAATCTAGAACGTACGTCATATAGTGAAGTATTTGATGATTAACATTTTTATGATAAATGCGTGTACGACCGTAAAGCATTTATTTTTGTTTTATTAAAGAAATAAGTTAAACCGTAAATAAAATATAAATTGTACAAGTTCATTAATATAAAAAACTGATAAACAGATTTAACAATATCATTGTGATTTATCATTCAATGATAAATTATCACCTTTATAATTAATTTCTTATTACTAAATATTAGATTATCCGATCCAATCTATTCCCTACTAAATAAGTTTCAAGAAAAATCGAGCGGAATTTACCCCGAAAAAAATTACCTACAACCCCGCAGCTGTAACATCAGCAGCCTTCGTCCACCAAGGCAAACAAAAACTACTAATCCGATAGAATTTCTCTCTACCTATACCTCCCACCCGTCCACCTACACACATATACCCACAGCCCACAGCGTCCCGCGACGCACTCGCGCGTATGTAGTACATAAAAATCCGATCCGCTCGTACTACTTCTTTCTTCGAATTAGTTTTTCACCCTTCGCAGAAACCCCTCGCATTCTCTCTCTCTCTCTCTCTCTCTCTCTCTCTCTCTCTACCTCCCACTCGCGAAACTTCGGTAACGTCCGCTGTACAGGGCAAAGCACAGAGAGTGAGAAAGAGAACGTTAGATGCATCGTGAATTTATGGACAAAGTATCGAAGTTCTCGTCCGAGCGGAAGTTTCTCTCACTTGCGGCGGATAACGGTCGAGTAGATACTCAGGGGCCTTTACGATCTCATCGAATCTCTTGCTCTCCCGCTCTTTCTCTCTCTCTCTCTCTCTCTCTCGGTTGCTCTCGGTGAGAGTGTATAGTTGCAGAAGGTATACGTACGTACGTTTTGCACTGTCGGTGACGCGAAGACAGCAAATAATGCTTTGAAGCGTTCTGCATGAATATTAAGCGGGTTTGACTGTCAGTGGAAACTTTCGTGGTTACTAAATAAAATATTTTCTGCTTAAATTTATTTTATAATCTCTTTGATAAAAATTTGATAAATAAAAACACGAAGACATTGAAAAGTTCTTATAAATGGATGCAAATATTATTTACAGAGCTACGGTAGCTCAATCGTCTAAAGCCTTGGACTCTCGGCTCGGAATGTTTGTTTACCCAACGATTATGTAACGAGTTCGAATCCTGGCTTCGGCGGTTGACTGGCATCTCTGTGCCGAATTTTTCGATAACCTAAACCCACCTAAAACTGTAGGTCCCCATTACTGTGTGAGTTACTAAAGATGGGCTCATCCAAAAGTATTCACTAGCACAGTAATGCAGAGCTATATAAGACTCATTAAAGAGGACTTCAGATAGCTGTAAAATATAAAAAAAATATATATATATTATTTAATATTTCAAAATGATAACTTTGTACGACGACTTAATGTTTGTTAATTCAATGCTAATTGAAAAAGATTAGTTCTTATGATGTTAAGAATTCAAAAAAATGGAAAAAATGTAAGTAGATGATTATGGTTACAAATTATGAAGCAGTTGCATTACTAAAAGTCACTTATGATAACAGGTTTTTATCCATGTTTCATGAGCATAATAATCATCTCCCAACGACTAAAAGCATAATAGCGCAAATGAAATCATGAATCAAACTGTAATTCAATGAAACATATCCGATTTATCAATTTTCTGAAACTACAGAAACGCATATACAATAAAGTTATGCAATTCCGACGACGCATCATATCTCTCGGCAATATACTCACCGTCAGACGACACGATAAATAATGACCCGACAAGCAATAAAACAGCTATTTCTGCGTAATTTGAAAATAATGTACGCGAAACAGTGGCAATAACGTATATACCGCGAAGCTCGAACGATCAGATACGCGAATCTCCGCGTCGCGGAAGTCGCGCGCAGTCGCGACGAAGAGAGAGAGAGAGAGAGAGAGAGAGAGAGAGAGAGAGAAAGAAACGCGCACGACGACGATATTTCACCAACGTGTGTATATTGTATACACACGTATATCGCCTTCGCACGGCCAACTTATGAATTATTAAATTATTGGCAAAGTGCTCGTATAACGCAGTCATTTTTTCGCGTTAATGCCATTTGAAACGGCCGCGTGACGTTGGCGCGGCAAAAAAATGCACGCGATAAGTATGGAATATTTAGCGGAATATCGCCTCGTCGAACGAGGATAATCGTTTGTAATAGATGTTTCAAAATTAATGTGGCTATTGTTTCCATTCTTCGATGGTTTTTCTCTGGCATAGCTGCGAGCATATGTCATAATTCCATAACAATGACGTTGAAACCTATACATTTCAAAGCTTCCGTTACATTACGACAAAAGTCCCCATTCTGCACATTTATATATTACTTACTTTTATTGCATAATATATGTTCGAACTAGCTTCGTTAAACGCAACGATACAACCCTTGATTGCCAAATAAATTCTTATAACCGTCGAGCCAACACACACCACAATGATATTGTTGAGCCAACTAACGGCACAATTAACCCGACCATGCCAGCGTGTGTCTCTATTACGCAATAAACCAAGACGTTTGCCTCTTGTTTGCATCGTAAAATAAGTCAATCTATCGAGGCATTTCTAATATCCTTACACACACGAGCTTTAACCAGCCGCGACGAAAGAGTCGTTATCACTATGCGAGCGCCCACGCGCAATTAATTAGCCGATAAACGTGTAACCAAGCCTCTCGCTCTTTATTAAACCGTCTGCGGCGCATTATCTTCGATACATACTCTCCCGGCACATATAGGCACCTGAGAGACTCATCTCGGCTCTCAACAAATGCTCGCACACCGCACTCGGAGAAAGTAGTCTCCCGAGTGCACTCGTACAGCCACACATACACACTCTCCTTTTCACACCGCTTGTAACCACCACAACGGAATTTGTCGATCGCTCGCGTTCATCTTGCCGGTGTATATATAAAAAGCGCCCTCGTGACCGCGAGAGTTAATTATTGCAATGTATGCTCGCGCCGGCGTGCATGTGGCTTATCATATGCATGTATACATACGTGTTAGCCGCTCGTGTAACTCGTGTCGCGGGATATTTTCATAATTTAGATTTAGCACACGCGAGCGCGCGGGGCTTTTACTCGAGGTGATGCTGCTGCTGCCGCCACTTGCTGTATGTCGCGCGTTAGAAAGATTTTAAATTAATTTGTGCTGCGAGCGAGGTTTATATTCGCCGCGATGCTTGAGAAATTAATATATGTGTGGATTAATATCGGTGTGCTGGTTTACGGCGAAAATTTGTGCGATATATGTATATTATAACGTGGAAATGGGGGAAAATGTAAGCGAGGTGAGTGATTAATTTATTTGTATATATTTTGCAGTTTATTGATACGCATTATATTTACAGTTATTCCCTTTCGTGCGTGCGTAATATTTTTTTTTTATATAATAAGGTAAATTAAGAGTATGAAATTTATCATCGCGGGATAAATGGAAAGTCGTCGAGATTGAAGTAGCAAGATTATATACACTTCGCGGAGGCTGACGACTTTTTCCACGGTATCGGCTAATATTTTAGTCGATAATTTGGTACTTTCATTTTCCAGCTCCAAGATCGAGCGAGCTAACGCACGCGTGCGCCGCCGCGCAGCTGTAACTTTATAAGGGAAAAGATTTGCGAGTCGCGCATGCGAGATTAAATTAAATTAAATCTGCTGCGTATGTGCATTTACATCGCTTCAACGAGCTAAATTTAACATATTTTATACTCTCGAAATTAAATAATCTCTTCGTTGCTGCCGGATTATTATTTTATTTATTTTTACCCGAGAAGAGGCGTGCGTCTCGTATATATAAACTCCTCTCGAATAGCTTACGGCGCATACAGTATACAAGCCATTCCCGGTTATACCCTTCGATTCCAATATACGCACATATCCGACTCCCTCGGCTATACTTACTATATACGCAGGAAGAAAATCACTGAAACCGAGAAACTCCCTCATGGCTGCCGCGTAATTTACATAAAATCGAGAGCATCTTCGTTTCCCTCTCCCCCTTCTTGCGCGATAAACCATTCCTTCCAGTCGATTTTGATGCCACCGCTGCTGCTCGCTCCCCCGAAATTCCGTGATTACTCGCACTTCCAATAACTTGCCCGTCTGGCGTATATATGTATACGTTCTTGCTGCTCGCCTTCCCCTCGCCCGCGCACACGTTTTTACGTCTCCTCCGGGGCCTGCGCCAGCTCCATACGGCGTCATTACACACCCCATAAAGCCGCTGGACGCGAGTCTTTCGAGGAAGAGCTCGAAATTTCCATGTTTCCGTCGAGATTTCGTCGGGAGGGTCGTCGCCTTCATAGTTGTATAGTATTATGGCTATTGGGTTCGTATATGCGCGAGGTTATGCTATGGATGTGTATGTGGATTGAGTGAAAGAGAGAGAGAGAGAGAGAGAGAGAGAGAGAGAGAGAGAGAGAAAGCTACATACGGTGTTTATGAAGGTGCGGAGATGAATTTATTGTTGGTAGAGGGAATGGCTGAAAGATTAAGTTTTTCTCGTTGTTTATTTATAGGGAGAGAAAATAGCGCTGGTGAAAAGTATAGATTTGATTGTATAGAAGTGTATTTATGGTGGTGATTTGTTTGTATGAGAATGGATGTTGTGACGGATGGTAAAATATACATGTATTATCTCTATATAAAACTGCTTTAAGCTTCTTTTCATTGAGAATAATATTATAATTCAAAACAAACTTGTCGTAAAAAATTTCAAACTACTTATATAATTATAAGCTGAAATTGAGCGAATTGAGAATCGGTCTACTACTTAAAGTTGAAAAACTTGTGTACCAAATAATAATTGCATAAGAATTATTATCGAAATTCATTACTTCGGGCCCCGTCATTCCATACGCATCACACGAACAATAATTCACGCTTATAAACAACCATAAAAATCATGAAACATCGGTAGAAAAACCAGCTGCGCTCGGCCTCAGCGAATCCAGCTCGAATAGCCGCACGCAAGACCCAATCGCTTTCCAATAAATAAGTCATAATATCCGCTGATTTACGCCAGGGCCGTTCATCCTTTCCAATCATAACATCTCTCGCGACTCCCGTCACTTTTTAATCCGCGGTTCCCATAAACCTGTCTCTAAACCGTTGAAACTCTCCCTCCCTCCCTTCGATTTCAGAAACACAGCCTCGTAACTCTGACGTTATTTTTCCATGATAAAACTCCCGCGTCCTCGAGACAAAAAGCCTCGCGGTAGCACGGATATGCGAAGGAGAGAAGACGGAACGGCGCGAGTATATGTATATACTTATACACACATACAGAGGCAAATAGACAATCGCCTCTCTCTCGGAGGAAGAGAAGGAGGACGCGGCAGCTTACGCTAGTCGCCGACGAAGATCAATCTGCAATTCATACGTCGTCGTCGTCTACGACGATGCAACCATGTTTATTACATTCATAAACACGTCGTTGCCTGAAAGAAGCGCCATCCGTCATAGATTTCTATTTCATAATCAGCGCGAGCACCGTGGAAGAAGCCTTTTGGTACAGCTATCGTGTCATCGATTCATCCTCCCGCATAAATCAATCCCTTCGCGTCGTGTACATATATATATATAGGTCTCCCACACTTTACCACGCTAAATATTGCGTATATAAACGGTGAAGCGAACGAACGAGCGCGCAGGTCTATTGCTGCTGGCGCGTAGGTATTGGTCAGCTGCCGCTAGTCGCGCGGGGGATCAATATCGTAGATTGCCGGTTTACTCGCTGCAGCTGTTCTCTCTCTCTCTCTCTCTCTCTCTCTCTCTCTCTCTCTCTCACTCTCTCTCTCTCTCTCTCTCTCTCTCTCTCTCTGAGCGTGTCCTGAAATTGCCGGATCTTTTGGCCCCGAGCCGAGAGGTGTAGCGTTTCGAAAGCGCGTGCAGCGTTCTTTGATTTTCGGCGTTGTCGAGTTTTCTTTGGTGATTGTTTTTTTTCGTCGGCATGCGGTTCAAGGGTAATTGCGGTTTGTCGTTGATTTATTTTTTCGTAGTATATAAAAGATGTACGAAATGTTTGATTAATTATATAAGGATTGCGGAAAGGTGGATATACAGTGAACAACTTTATTTAGGAGAGAATTTTAAATTGAAATTCTTATCTGACAAGTGGATAAGGGAGTACCGCGCTGTTTAATCTAATCGCGCTATTAGTTGTACATCCACCGAAAATGTTTGTTTCATCCGTGTGTGGCTATAGACTTCCTGATTAGTCGTCTGAGAGATTGTAAAGTCTGTGTATAGCTCATTAAGGATCGCTACTGTAACATGAGCGCAAGCGATATTAACACTCGATAATCATATATAGAAACAAAGATATTTTATCTCTTTTAAAGCTGAATTTCTCATGTCTACTCGTTCTATGATACTATAATTCAAGATTTTTCGTTTATAAAATATAATTTACCTAAAAATTATTACCGAAGTAACGGCACTTTATCTGCACTAAAAATGAAAACTGCTCGTTTGAATATTCAAAATCCAAAAACCAATTTCTCGCAAAAACCTATACATACATGCAGCAGTAGGCTCCAACTTGCTTTCTCGCAAACGCTCATCCCGCTCGTCGATCGTTATCGCCACCGCGCGAGTAATTGGTTAATTTGCCTCGTGACCGTGCGCAGTGCGCGTACTACTGCTACCACTGCTGCACTCGCGCGCGAGACAGTTTTCCGGTAATTAAGCGCACGCCGCGAGGGCTTTTAGGCCCTGCGGTAACCTTAGAGGTTAATAACTCGAGGGTGCGCAGGGGAAGACGCACGCGTACTGCGTTCATGTACGTGTGTGCAAGAGTCCCCCTGCGCGCGAATATGATATTGTCTCCGGTAAGCGCGCGAGTGCGCGAACACTACACCGGCTGATTAGTCCTGCCTGCGTGCGTGCGCCACGCGTTATTAATCCGCTAACTCGCCCGGGCCACGAGTAGTAGTAGTAATAGTAGTACGGGGTTATAACCTGACCTCTAACGGTTTAACGAGCGAATTGCGCGTGTGGTTGCTGTGTATGTATTTGTGCGTATGTGTATGCGTGTGGAGGGACTAAGTATATATATATAAAAATTGAATGTTTTCTTGAAGTTTTATTAATTTGAGTGACTCGCGATGTAATATAATAAGTATTTGAATATGTAATTTACCTCGATAAAATGAGATAAAAAATCAATTTGAATTTATTCCGGAAAGCAATTTCTCGACGTTTGTATATATATATTTCCTTCTTTAAAAAAATTCTCTTAAAAAACTTGCTCTAACATTAAAAAATAATTAAACTTTTCCAATCAGAATTATACCGTTTAAAATTTCCACTTTCTCCTCCCGGCTCTATCATCCCAAATCCGCACTTTGCTCCTTTGCACCGAAGACCCAAAATCCTCTCCGCTGCAACTCCGAAAAAGCAAACTCTCCCTAAACCTCCCAACTAAGCTCAAAATTAAACCCTCCCATCAGCAGCTCACACACGTGTCAATTACTTCGCTCTCGCGCTTGTTTATATACAGAAAAATTCGCGGAGTCGCCCCCGTTATTTTTAACATTCCGTGCCGGAGAGCTGTTAACGCGGAAAGGGTGTCTCTCTCTCGCTCGGTATCGCGTACGCGAACGCACCCCCGAAACTTTTCTAATTTAAACTTCCTGCGCGCGGCTCCTGACTTTCACACTTATATTGCATTCGCGGGTGGCGAGAGCTGCAGGAGAGCGTATATATATACGCGCCCGGAGAAAATTATTACGCGCGAGGAGTGCAGGGTGTGCGCTGAGAGCTGAGATTCCTCTCTTAGACACGCGCTTTGAGTATGGGTGGGCTGGGAGAGAGAGGCGCTCGGAAGAATGGTGATGATGAGAATTTCCACGGAGATTTCGGGATTATTTTAGCCGATGGTATAAGGGAATTGATTATTGGAGGATTCGCCGGGGATCCGTATGTAAACATTTTAGAAAGTTTGAGTGAAGTAATCTTTTCGGCGGACGGGGCGAAATTAAATAGAGTAGTTGATGAGTGATTAGTTTTCGAGTTCTTGATACGGAAACTCGGAAATATTATTTTAAGATAAGAAGAACAAAAAAATGTTATGTCTCATGTATATATTGATAATCAGGACTTCCTCTGTTTAAAATAAACCAAAAGATTCAGAAATATTTTCGATAATTTTTATCTTTAAATATTGACTTTATTATACACCACTTGATTATTCGATAAAAAAAAACAATATGTATATGTAGTCACCATTAGAAAAAACTTTTCCTTCAAGTAAATATTTTTTTCCATCATTAATGGAATTTTTTTTAAACGCTAGATTTATGCGCATTGTTCTTAGGAAATAGTGACTTGCTACTGTATACATTACATTATATAATGGAAACATTAATTAAAAGGTATTACCGTCACTATTGTAATAACATTTTCTTAATGAATAATCAACGCTCTAAAAAAATGCAAAAATAATACAAAGCGTCAATATTTTCCATTTTATCGCTAACCATAAATCATTCGATAGCAATATATACCTTCAACAACAAAATTATTGTGAGAAAATTACAGGCCACGTTGCAATTATTATTTATTGCGCCATGTTTCGCGACCGTAACCCCGCGGCCCCCCGAAAACCATACATCAAAGCCTGCGAGCACACACCATCTTATCCTTACACCTTTCGGTAAAGCACTCTTTATCACGTACGAGCGACCGCGCGTACATATACACAGCCATAAGGACCGTAATATCCTACAATTAATATATCGGCGCTCGCTCGCGCGATTTCCATGAGAAAATTCTATCCCGCGCACTCGCGACCTCTGCCTGCAAAAATCACTTCCGCTTGTAAGCCGCGAATACGCTACACAACTTTGCGCAGTATCGTAGATCGTTAAGACGTTCATAAACGCCGGTTAATAACGCATTAATTTCAATTTACACCTCGCGCGCCTTATACACACACACACACACACAAGAAATCGCGCGCGCTTGCAGCTCGCGGCGGGATTTGAAATGCTAATTTATTCATAAACAAACGCTGGCAACTGCAGCATTGCTTCATTTAGAGTCGCTTAGAGGTACGTTGTGTTGGGCTTTTTGCTCGTTACCGGTGAATTATACCAGCAGAGACTTGACGCTGCGCGCGCG
>JAPYZO010005143.1:0-13003 GCA_030522905.1 Torymus flavipes | reverse complement strand
AAAGGTTTTTGAAATATTTTAAAAAGATTTCAAGAAATACTTTTTGAAAGATATTGGAAAGGTTTCCTGAAAAGTTCTGCGAAATATTTCTGTAAGATTACGACAGTGTTTTGTGCAACTTTGTAATAGACGTCAAAACTACCAAGAAAGGTTTTTGAAATATTTTAAAAAGATTTCGAAAAATTTTGTTCAAAAGAGATCTGACTAGTCAAAAAACCTTTCAGATACCTTCAGAAAAATGTTTTTTTTTTTTTTTTTTTTAAATTTTTTTAAAATATTTAAAAAAGCTTACTTAATCGTTGAGACCTCTTAGAAAGTTGCGTAAAACATTGTCCTAGCATGATAGAAATATTTCATAGGACCCTTCAGGAAAATTTTCTAATATTTTAGAAAGAATATTTTCTGAAATCTTTTTAAAATATTTCTAAATCTTTATAATGGTTTTGAGACCTCTTAGAAACTTGCATAAAACAGTGTCGTAACATTTTTTAAATATTTCACTGAACTGTTCAGAAAACCTTTCCGATATTTTTTGTTTTCTTTTCAACATATTTCCAAAACCTTAGGTGATTATTTTAAGGCATCTGAGAAAAGATCTATGAACTATATGAGAAATGTTGCGGCAATATTTTATACATATATTTATTTTATCAGTAAGGCTACATATATAAAAGAAAAAGTAATACATTAAGCAATTAAGCAAGTAATAAATTAATTAATTAAGCATCTGTGTCGATCACTTCGTCATCCACCGGGATTACCAATGGTATAAACATCTGTTTGTCTGATCTGCAAAAACAAAACAATATATTTAGTTAAAAGTATATGTACCATTAATTGATGGTTTATACGGTAGATGCTTACTTTTTATGTCTCTTTAGCCGAGTATTGGACTGGTCAAGCCAACTTGATACGGCCTTTTTTAAGTCCGTGTCACTGGTATCGTTATAAGACATTTTTGTTGCTTCTAAAAAATAGAAAATAAAACTTTTAGCAGTAATATCAGTAAAGGGGATGTTGGATATTATTACCAATTGGTACACTATTTTTGTTTTTACTTTTTTAATCTACGGCTCTTGCTAAATGACCGCCAGATGTAAAGTTTATTGATTCAGAGTATAAATTACAAAATGACCCAACATGTCTTTGTTTTGATATTTAACTAAAGAAATTGTAAATCGTTATACATGTATATACATATATACGTATATATTGTATATAATATATAAATCTGACCGTCAAATAGTAGAGGAAAAACTTTAATTTAATAATATTCTCTAGACACGACAAGTATAGAGTGGCTTTATTTGCGTAATTATATAAGTTCCAACATTCCCTTCATTTAAATCTTTCAATCACATACAAAAAGAAAACTCACGGTATAGGACACTACAGAATGTAAGTTCACTAAAGTTTTTGTTCTTTTGTCCACCCTCAATGGTTTTCTGCCCCATAAAGCTGTAGTCGCGTAGAACTTCATCATGTATCATAGAACCAATAATTTTCTGTACTAGATCATTAGCACTATTTCCTCCAATACTTTTCATATGCGATAACTAAAACCATTTATCATAGTTAATTTAGTTACTTTTGAATATAACATAACAAATAAAAATAATTGGTGTTTGATGAGATGAATGACAGCGAATTTTTGGATGATAAAATAATGATTAGAATGGTCCAGCTGTCAAGTTATCCATTCTAATCATTCTTTCATCATAAATAAAATTAAAGTTTGTTATCAGAGCACCAATTTTCAATCAGCTAAAACCTATTTTCAATCAACTTACAAATGAAAAAATGGATTGAAGAATGGATTATATTAAGAAATAATTGAAAATAAAATACTGACAGAAAACTGGTTTCATAATGGTACATAAAAAATATACTCATCAACGCTTCAACGCCCAAACGAAAATCAAATTCAAATATATGTTTAGACATTATACTGCCCCAAATAAAATAGAGTTTCAAATTATAGTAAAATGTCGATAAAATTGTTTAAAATTTATTTTTTTTTGTATTATTAAAATTCGTTTGAATAAGTATCTCAATGGGTGTTTAAGAGTTAATCTTTTAAGAAACGATATTTAATGTATTTTGGATAGTTATTAAATAATGAACTGGGTATATTTTTGTGTGCTCTCATATCAATTGATTTAAAATGATAACACCTGAAAACCATACATACTATCATGCATATTTATTCATTTTAATTAAAAAATATGTAATGAAATGACAATTTTCCGTAAGCGTAGACAGATGATAAAGCTCTGTCTTATTTAGTGAAAATATGATATTACCATAAAGCATCGCAAAAGCTTCGTATAATAAATGTAATGAATTAATTGTATAAATCCTTTATATTGTTAATTCGGAGTTGTGCTACACACACACACACACACACACACACACACACACACACACACACACACACACACACACACACACACACACACACACACACACACGCGCGCGCGCGCGCGTAGTTCTCTCTCTTCCCCTCTTATTGCAATCATTCTTCTTATAACCCTATAAGGATACATGCACATGCAAAAAAAGAATTAAAAAAATTATCCGATAAAGATTATTGAGTAATTTTTAGCAACTGTTGAAAATTATGATAGGACCGTTTTCTAATGATTTATTCTAAATTGAAGTAAAATTTACATCTATAACTTGAAAAACTTTTATGAAGAAAATTTTTATTTTTCTTGTAATAATTTTTATCGGATACATAAATATTAAAAATCTTTCTACATTCAGAAATTAAGTAGTACCTTTAGTATAACATTTTCTTATTTATAATCTAACATTACTTTAAGACCAAAGAATTGGTTATATAACCATTTTAATTGGTCAAAAAACACAGAACCAACAGGATAGCTAGTATAACTAACTTAATAGTTATAGCAACGTAAAAATGGTTGGCGAAAACAATATTTGTTCATTGTAACTATTTTCTTGGTTTTGTGTTTAGTAACTAACCAATTGGTTAGATAACGAATCATTTCTTTCCACGTAGTTTCTCTTTCAATTACTTAATTTCTGCACTATTAATAAAGTGTGGCAAAATAATCAGTAAATAGAATTGCGTATGAAATAAAAGTTATAAGGCACATAAGCATAGAAAATCCACTCTAATTTTACAATGTCATTCCGTTATTACCGTAAATGCGTTGTACGTGTCTGCTTCAGGATACAATTTGCCTATTTAAAACAAAATAATATTTAAACACATTATCACTTCTAACATTCATTTACCACGTAGATAGAATGTAAGGTGGTTTGTACGTGAAATAAAAGTTTAAAAATCCATTTAATATGTTTATGTTGAAAGTTTTATAAGTGTTTAGGAGCTTGTCGAATCTATAATAACTAGTTTACCCACGATCTGCAACAAAATATATAGACTTCAACATTTTTATATAGCACTTTAACTGCTTAGAGGTTGAATAATTTACATATGTAAGAATTTGAGGGAAATAGAAAACCAATTAAATTTATTTTATTGAAGCTCTTTAAACACTTACAAAACTTGGCCATTAACACAAAACATCTTAAAAGTAATTACAAAAATCCATAAAATAAAAAAGTATTATCAATCGCCTATCCTGCTACCTACCGACAGCCTCTCGTCAGCTAATATGATGCAAATCAATAAAATGAATCAAAAATAAAATTTTACGAATGTAAATGAATTTGATATAAATAAATAGCGAATTTGATTTGACATTAGCAGATCTTTCAATTGTTAATATTTTCAATGTCAAAGTATTTATTTCGGTATTCATAATGCAATATAAATAGATTTATCCCAATATCCCAATATTAAAAGGGAGACGGGTATGAGAAGGCAGCCATATCTTTTTATGGGGCAGCTATATTGCTGAGCAAAAAATATTATTGGTAGAAACATATAGAGCCAACTTCAGAGTTTGCTGATTGCAGAAAGTACGGCCATCTGGCGCGCGTAGCACGCCTCAAATTATCACTATAAAATTGTATTATATAATAGTCAATTAAAGTTATTCAATACATTAAATTATTTTTCAAGTGTACTACTGATGATTCCGAAAGAATAAAGGGAATAAGATGAATTGTTTTTTAATAATAATAATACGAGAAATATCTGGAACTTGAACACTAACTATTTTTTATAGCCATTATTAATTGACTACCTAAAATATACGAAGACTTAGCTTTCCACAAAGTACAAAATGAACCGGAAAAGATACAGTAAATCTGGGAATTACTTCATGGTTAGGGTAACTTCAATTTTTAATTAACAATACAAACTTTATGAGATATGACTTACCACAATCTTTAAAAAATTGCTGTCGGCTTTCAGTTTTGTTTCCACGGCATCCATTTTCTTTTTTTCATTTTCCTCATTTTTATCGATAGGAAAATATTCCTTTATCAATTTCAATTGGTTGTTGGAAAGCCGAATCGATTGTACGTCTGAGGGTCTTCTTTGGTCAGTCTTATTTAACTTTTTCTCTAAGATATCTTGTTTTAAAGATATAGCGTGTAAAGTCTTAAGCGATTTCTTTTGCATTTCTAAAAAAATAATTTCATGTATTTAATGTTGCTAAATTCTATTGACTATATAATTTCGTAATTATTTGTGCCACAAAAATGACCAACAAAGATAACAAAAGTAGGCAGAAAATATGAACTTAAATTGTTTCGTTAAAAACTATTAATTCTTCAGGAATATGTAAAGAATCAAAGACGTCATAAGAAAATGGTTTAAAATATCATCAATAAAATCTTTATAATAACAAAGAAATTGTTAATAATTTTCTTATGCTATCTTTGATTTCTTATAGTTTCCAGAGAAATTAATATTTCTTTTGATATTTTTGTTAGTCTTTTTTGTGATACAGATAATTACCAAATTATATTCAATAGACAAAGCATTATTTTTAGTACAATTAGGCATATTTGAGATATATGTCTCATATCTCATATCTAGAAAAAGGGCCTACGGAATGGAACTAAGAGGGCATCGAAGGCGATCGAATTTACAGAGAAAATAATAATCATAAGGTTGCATAAGCCTTACATAAATCATCAGCCTCTTTAATATTCGATTTTTCCGTCAGAATCAAAGCTGGTGGAGGGTTCAGTGTTGTTTTTGATGGTACGTTTGCTTTATTTGACGATACTATTTCGGAATCGTCATCAGAATCCTCATCTGATGACTCAACGGGAACAGTTTTTTTCTTTTTTGCTTTAGTGTTAGACTGTTCTGTATCATTTTTGTTGTGACGCTTTTTACGACTACTTTTCAATTTATCAGAGTCACTGGGATCGCTTAGTTCTTCTATATTTGCAATATTCATGTTTTCCACAGCTCCCGTATAAATATCTTGAAAGTTATAAAAAATGTTTAATGTATTCAATATATAAAAACTCAAAAAAATTGCATAAAAAGCTGTAATATTTTATTACATTATTTTTAGACTACATATATCTTTTCGCCATATGGAAAAAATAAATTAGAAAAACAAAGGTAACCGTAAAAAACAAACCCAACCATATTAACTAACCATACTAACCATACTAACCATACTAATTAACCATATTAAGACGATGTGAAATACCGACATAATTTGATAACAAATACATCTTATGCAAATACTAATAGAATTATCATTTCATTTAATAAAATTTTATGTGCAGTGACAACTGTGTTTTTCCCAAAAAAAATTTAAAAATATTTTTAATCAAATAAAAACCGGTGGTTGTCGATAAGTAGGAATCTGCATTTTCATAATTTTAGCTAATTTACAAACAAGTATATGTTTTGAAAATACTAATAGAATGATTTAAAAAAATATATATATTATTTTCGAACGGAAATATCAATAACCTAGTTATTTAAATATTGCCGATTTTTGAAAGTTATGACTATTGTGAATAACTGAATAATCAATATTTATATTGTTAGAGATTGTTTTAAAAATTTTATGACATTGTATATATTTTTAACGATATTATATTCCCTGAAAAAGTATAACTTGCAAATTTACCATTATGATAAAATATAAAATATTTACTTTCATTTTAATAACATAACCTTCATTTGTTTTAAGATGATTTCGGTTTTTAAATTTCTTATTATGTTAAGAACTGGTATAATTTGAAAATTATTTGAAATCTAAAACTTTTTAAATGTGTAGTACAAATTTTGTTAAATAAATAATAATCACCATTATATTTGATTAACTTTTTTATTTCATATTCTTCCCAATCAGAGCCAGGATCACTACAGCTGATAATAGCCTTTTTTATATCATTAATTTTTTTTGGCCAGTATAATATGGTTGAGCTGTCATTCAACCAATTTGTGGGCACAACCCTTTTTTCGTTTTTCTCGTCGAGTATGATAGCGAAATTCTTCATGGTCTATTCTATAATATTTAAAAATTATATGTTATTTACTTGTAAAATGCAGTAGGAGGATAATGGAGGAGTTAATTTTTGAATAAAATAATAATAATAACAACAACAACAATAATAATAATAATAATAATAATAATAATAATAATAATGGTAATAAGTTATATTAAGTTATATTTAATCGGCTATTCGAAATATGACAGTAGACTATTTTGTATTAATTTAAAAACTCAAAGTGGACGGAAAAATACTAAATTAAAGAAAGCTCCTTTTTGTTATAAACATTATGGCTTCTTTTCAGGAGTCTCTCACTGGTTTGCGTGCTATAGACGAGTATCAGGAACAGTAAATCATAGATTATTTTTAATACTAGCCAAATCCATGCGCGCTGCGTGCACTCCATGTATGAATGTCCAATCCCAATAATGTATCTACTCGTAACGAATACAAAATTTTGAGGCTAGAAACTATAAGCTTTTTCAAATATTTTTTGTTTTTTTGTGATTCATGAAGTATTGCGCTTTTTTATCCCAGAGCCAATCACAGATCAAATCTTTAGAGACGTAACTTCTTCTGGTCATCACATTTTTAAGAAGAGAAAATTCTATATATCTTTTAGTTGCTTATCTTATATATTACAAAAATCTGCCGTATGTCCATCCGTCTGTCAAGCTTGCTCTATTTTTAGATCAACAGCTGTATAGTAGACTAGTTGAATGTATGACGCGGTTATTTTAAATACAAATAATTTAATACCAGAACAAAAGTTAAAATTAGCAAATACCTATATTTATTTATGGAAGAATCAATAATAATTATATAATAAATACTTCAATTATTACACTATCAATTATTTCCAATCAAACATTTTATTTTTTATTCAAGAAAATATATATTTTGTATACTATACGTATATGTGTGGGTAAAAATGAGTGGCGTAAGTCACTTCTTTCGAGATTTTTTTTTCTTTCTTATAGAGTTATCGGCGTAGAAAAAAATATTTTTTACTGATTCTTTCGAGATATTCAACGTTATAGTTATATATTATTAAATGTTTGTGAATTGTCATTTTTTACATTGCTTATAATTATAATATAAAAGGAGAAAAACAATTTTTTTTTTTAATTTGACTTACGCTCCTCTCATTCTGACCCACACATATATAAATACATATTTATAGGAAGCGCAAGAAGTTTTACAGGCTATTTTAATTAAATGCTCCAAGAGTATGAATTATTGGGTATATTACGAAACCTCCATTCACTGGGATCTTAAAAACTTTTGAATGTATCACACTGTATGGATATTCTACAATTTCATTAGATTTCCTTACAATCGTTATTCCGAATAAATCACTACTAATCCCTTCTAAGGAAAATAAATCTTTTTGTTTTTCATATTTCTCTCCTATAATAAATACATCGTCATTGCTTTTGGCGATATTTATGACATTAATAATAGAGCCATCGTTAAGCATAACACAGTTATTTTTTTCGTCACTAATATCAATCTTACATAAATTTTTTTTCAAAATTTTATATTGAGATTCGTAGTTTCGAGTATTAGGTAAGAACCCTATGGAATGTTGTTTCTGAAGTTCGTATTTTCTTATAATACTTTTCAATTGGATATCTCTAATTGACTCATACTCTCCTAGTCGTCTTGCAATTTGTTGTAATGGTTTATCACCCTTTCTTACTAATTTTTTTATTAAGCATATGTAATTTTCAAAGGGCCAAGCGCTAAAAAGATCTATTGGACCATACTTTCGGACATCATTTGGCAAATGCAATAAACTGTGAATATTATCTCATGTTATTTTTACCGTAAATTTTTTGAAAATCATTTATGAACTGCAATATTACAGTTTCAGCAAAGTTAATATTTTCTAATTTTGATACTAATATTTTATTTGATAAAATCAACATAGCTATATGTAATTTCAAAAAATTTTCGTAAACTTCAGGTTTTAATATATCTTTTAAGATTAATGAGCCAAAATATAACAAAAAATGCCGATATTCAGTAGCTTTCCATAATTTCCAATAAGCAAGTGATCTTGAACGCCTGTTGAACTCAAACGGTAACATGTTTTTTAAACTTTCTAATCTACTTGAAATTTTTTCGATTTGCTGATTGGATAATTTGAATGATTTCTTTTTTTGTTTTTTATCGCCTATCCAGAGTCTAATCAACTGTTTCATTACTCCTAAATATACTAAGTGCATGCTGTCTAGCGGTACATTCGTTACTAGTCCAACGTGAGGTAACTGATTTAAGATAGTATCACCACGTTGATAATCGCCCAAATATTCTAAATTTTTAAATTTTAAATCAGTTCTTAGATCACTTTCGCAATACCTTTGCAATCTTTTAATGTTTGCAACAGGGAAACAAACTGAAGAATAGTATTCACCCTCAATTAGACACTTACTACAACTATGATAACCACTATGGTACTTTGTAGACAAAACAAAAGCTTTTGCAGGAGCATCGCAAATAAATCCACATATTTTTATTGTGTACAATTTTTGATTGTGAGAGTATCCATTATTGATTAAATCTATCGCTTCTTCAACAAAATATTTCAAAAAATTATTCTGATCTTCTGGCTTTTTTGCTCCACAATAAACCCCCACAAGATGAACACTATCCAATTCAGTATCTTTAAACAAAATTACCCACAACCCTTTCTCTGACGATTTTCCAAGTGGAGCGCCATCAATAAATATCAATAAATTTAAAGTGTCTACTTTTTGATTCAGAGCAAGCCTATTCAGAATAATTTTTTTAAGACAATTTTTCACACCGATATGACAATAATGACCTCCTTCCATTGCTACAACATTAGTCTCTTTTGGAGTTTTAAGCAAAGTACGCGGATCTTTACAAAATACTGTATTAGTATAAGTATTTAATATTATTAATAATCCTTTCAATGGCTTGTGTTTGATATCATTATCTATTGCCCATATCGTAATTTCTTTACGAAATTTTTCGTCTTGAGATTCAGTGAGATTTCTCAATGCATCGTCAAAATCAAAGTCAATTTCGACATCGTCATCGCTAAAAATACTATCGACTTCACTATCGCTATAGCGATATATATCAGAAATATCACTGCTGCAATCATCAGTATCGCTCATCCCGTCATTACTGTCATCGGGATCAATATCAATATTTATGACTTCATTGTCAACATCGGATTTTGGAAAAACCTCGTGACAACCCATCTCTCCAGCCATATCACCTACATCAACTCCGAAATTACATTCCTCAAAGATAACATCGGAATTTTCAGTTAAATCTTGTAATTGTGAGGTGCCTTCTATCGGCAATGATCTTTCTTTAGATGCATCACTTTCTGAATCGCCCAAGTCGTCATTGTAACTAGATGATTCTGATTTAGTTAAATTATTTGATAAATCAATTTGAGCTTTAATATCTTTTAAATCTTGCTCAGTTCGTTGGTGGGCCAACCTGCGAATATGCCTGGAGGATATGGTTGGATCATCCTTCTTTTTACGAAGCATTTTCTTTTGATTAAAAAAAAAAAAAAAAAAAAAGAAAAAAATAATAGTAACGTTTTAATATTTAGGCGTGACATTACACAATAAGAACAATCGCACCGACGCACATACATAGAAGTATACACATGGCATGCAGGAGCTGTGCATACAGCCTCGCTGCGTTCGGACGTCAAACTAAACACATGCGGGAATACCTAAGTTTATGCACTATTTGCGTTATGTACTTTTTTGCACTTAAGGGGAGTATCGTGAATTTTAAAATGGATTCACTATTTATTGAAACACGTATTGTTCAATAAATAGAAATGTTACTTTCGCTATTTGCAAAATTTTTATTTTTCATTCGATTTTAATGTTTAACTAATTTTATATTATGAAATAATTGATAAGTACAAGGTAACACACAATTGATTACAGTTTAAGGACAATAAACTTTAAGTTTATACTGTATTGCACTGTAAACAATTACATGTTGCTTTGTACATATTAATTATTTCACAATATAAAATTAATGAAACATTAAAATAGAATGACAAATAAAAAGTTATCAAATGGCGAAAACTTTTTACTGATTGAATATCTACGTGATAGAATGTGCAATTTTTTTATCACAATAGTTTTTTGAGTTCAGAAAGTATTTACCATTCATATCCGCGTGTACTTACATTATTATATTTTAATAATTTATCACTTAAAAATTAAATAGTTAATCCATTTTAAAATGACGGTAACCCCGATAAATTATACAGTAGGAAATACATCCGCAAAACAGATGTACAGTGGTTTGATTGTGACAACTTTTATTTCTTTGCTCTGGCAGCGGGCTGGCAGCGGCTGGCGGAAGTCTGGTGAAAATCTGTTTCAAGTTGTACATTACCAACAATAGACGGAACTATCCGTAACCCGACTTTAGCCAGACCGTTACGATCGATGCGAGAGAGAAAAATTAGCACGCTCGAGGGAACTGCTGGCGCCACCCGAAAAAGTGCGGAAGGATTAGTAAACCGCCGGAGCAGTGATTGGAAGAGCGGTGCAAGAAGAGGCACTGCGGGCCTTCCCAGTGATGCAAAAGTGACCGTCATCTGACTTTCATGATAGTCGGAGCTTGTCATGCAAATTTCCCATGCAACATGGCGGTCATAAAATTTTTGTCACGTCACCAATTCGAAAATTAATGATTCAATTTTTATTTATTCTTTTGAATAGAATAATAAGATCAGCATTTAATTATTTGAAATAAAATATGGAAAAATTAATCATTTTCACACCTATATAAAAAATTGTTTGTCACCTCATAAATTTAAAAACTAAATAATTAAATTTTTAAATATTCCTAATCCTAAAATCCTAAAAAGAATATTATAAAACTAAGATAAAACTGTTAAATATAATAGTAATATAAATATTTCGTTACTGCAATTTAATTATATAAAAATTGATAACCCCAGATCTACATAGATAAAAAATATTTTTGGTTACCCCATAAATTTGAAAAATAATATTTTCATTAATAAAAAATAATTTAAATCAATTTAATTAAACAATTAAAGAGCAGTTCTTTTGCAATTCTTTTGCAACTTAGAATTCGTGACATCAGAATATTTACAAAGGTTATAAGACCGTATGATAGCGTCCTGACCGTCTTATGACCTACGTCATAGTCACATTGAATCACTGGGCCTTTGTTGAGGAATGAGAAGTAAGTACGACGGTTGACAATGCCGTCGCAACAGCAGTCAGGCCTCTATAACAGCCAGATTTTCTGCCACAGTATTACGGGACGAGCGGCTAAATACCATTCGCCATACAGCGCACGAGGTGCAACATGAGCTGCACCGGCAGAGACGGTGAACAGAAGAGTAGGTGACCGAAATATTTTACAGTACAAAAATAATTTGATTACAGTGCAAACAATAGAGATATTAGACTACTAGCGAACTCCAGGCGCGCTGCGTGGGCTCCATGTACTTTTTTTTATGAAAAAAGCTAGGCATAATATAACATATTAGTTACAAGCCGAAAGTATCTTATATAAAGCCTCCTTATAACCTGTCGTAAAATATGTTTGCAAGTTTTTAGAAAAATTATTTACCAGTTTCTGTTTCTGAAAAAAAGTCTTTCCAAGAAAGCCGTTCAAAACCTTCTCATAATATTTCACAGAATGTAATATGTTTTTTTAGATGAAGGTTGCAAGAAAGATTTTATGAAAGCTTCGTAAAAGCTGTTAGTAACATTTTTGGAAAGGTTTTATCATGCAGTTAATTCGATATCCAAAACGTTGCCAAAACATTGGTAAAATATTTTACGCAATGATACTGGAAATTTGTTTGGAAGGTTTTCTAATAACCTTTCGTAAAATGTTTCTGCAAGGTTTTGGGAATATTTTCTGTAGTTCTTATTTAAAAAAAAAAGATTTCAAAAAATCTTCTCAAAACCTTGCCATAATATTTCACAAAATATAATATGTTTTCTTAGATAAAGGTTGCAATAAAGATTTTATGAAAGCTTTGTAAAAGCTGTTAGTAACTTTTGTTGAATGGTTTTATCTTGCAGTTAATTCGATATCGAAAACGTTGTCAAAACATTGGTAAAATATTTTACGCAATGATACTGGAAATTAGTTTGGAAGGTTTTCTAATAACCTTTCGTAAAATGTTTCTGCAAGGTTTTGGGAATATTTTCTGTAGTTCTTATTTGAAAAAAAAAAGATTTCAAAAAATCTTCTCAAAACCTTGCCATAATATTTCACAAAATATAATAAATATGTTTTCTTAGATAAAGGTTGAAAAGAAGATTTTATGAAAGCTTTGTAAAGGCTGTCTCTAATATTTCTTGAAAAGTTATATTGAATATTTTTTGTTCCTATAGCAATAAAAGTTTTCCTGTCAGGCTTATACAAGTACAATATAGCTGTGATAAGTATAATGATATTACTGCATTGAGCTTTCGAGTCTGCAATACTAGGTACGAAGGCATGATTATTCGTGGTGGTGAATAAGGAATGTTATTTATCCATGTAAATTGACGGCAAAGAGGTTAAGTATACTGAATCTTAGCACAAG
>JAPYZO010005140.1:5907-16965 GCA_030522905.1 Torymus flavipes | reverse complement strand
TTTTTTTTCTTAGATAAATTAATAAATAAATTCTTATTTATTGCGTTCTCTGTTAATGTATCGAACTGTCTTACGCTTATTTCCAACTATTTCTTAATAATAATTATACTACCTTTCCTTTAATCTTATAGAAAAATTTTCTTCATAAACTCCATAGCAGTAAAGACACTTACAATTATAACATTATACAGCCAATCACCCTTGCTATTCGGTCTCGGTGAACGATTGCACGATTATCTCTTCATCGTTGTCAACGCTATTAATATTCCGCGCCGAATGTTTCCAAGCAGAGCGTTTCGGCTCGCTGGCCATGTTAGCGGCTGAAATTTGCAGAACCTCGCAATCGCTCGCTCTCCTCTCGAGGTGTTTTGAAACTTTTTCATCATTCGACGATTGACTCTCATCTTCGCGGTATTTCCTCCTGACAAACAAATCTGATTCGCGCCGGCTAACTACTTTATCACCTCCGCCGCTTTCCCTCTTGGACGATTTCTTCGACGAATCTTTCGACCCTTTATCCTTCTTCTTCTTTTTCTCTTCTTTTCTCGAACCCTCGCCGCGAGCATCCCCTAAATTCGGCGACTTCATTGCGTCCTTCGTTATCTCGATCCTACTGTTGATCTCCTTTAGAAACGCCCTCATGTCCTCGGTCTTCACTTCGGAGACGTTGTCGTCGTCGAAACATCCGCATGTGTTTTCGGCGCGGCGAGTAGGGACGGTGTCTACGTCTCTGCGGAACAGCCGACCGCAAGAGCCACTGCACGGGGAATAGCCGACACTTGACCTGTCTGGCGAACCCGAGTGCCGTCTTCCTATTGTTCTGCTTTTTTCCGCCTCTCGCAGCTGCTTCTCGAACTCCTCGTGGACGTACGCGCTTATGCCCGTACGTATTTTTCGGTCCACGTAGTCTCTTATCGGGCCTTTGATGCTCTGCTTTTTATTAGCGCTTGGTTTTTGGGCTACGAAGGCGCTTGGGTGGTGGAATTGGTGACCGGTGCAGCAAATTATTTCAGGATAGTTGCCGTTTAGTTTGTTCTTGTTATTGGTTCTCTTGCGTTCTTTCTTGTCACGTTTGTTAGCGTCTAGCTTTCGTTTCTCCTTTTCAGCTTGATTTAATTTCAATTCTTCGTCAACTTCGCGTAACTTTTGTTTGATCTTTTCGTAATCTTTTAGATTTTCTCTGAGCTGCTCCTTGATACTACCAAGTTCGTTTGGGTCTTCCAACTTTTCCATTGTTTTGCGGGAAACTTTTTCAAGGTCATCGTTTCTTTTATCCGTGTTTATTGAATTACGTACTTCATCTGTGATTTCTTTCATTTCACCTTCCATTATCTCCTTTACTTGAGACTTTTTTCTCTTTTTCCTTCTAAACTTTTGACGTTCAGTTTTCTCGCACTTGTAGAGCATATCTAAAGGTAACATAAATGTATTATTCCACAGAAAGTTACGTGATTTAAGTTTCAGGTAGGTAGTTCTCCGAATAATCAAATTTTCTACGAATTTCTGTAACTTAAAAGATATTCAATGGCCCTTGCAACACTAAAACTTTAGACATTTAGTTTTCAAGTTTGAATTTTGAATACGTTTTGATATAGTAGATAAGTTTTGGTATACCATGCGACTGTTCTTTGTTTAATTAAGCATTTTTTATTTATTATTATTACATTTTTGGCTCTTCTCAATTGGAACACTACCATCATAAACATAAACTCAAAAAAGTCAATCGAAAATGTAAAATATTTGACAAAAACATTGAATAATACCCCGTACAACTGCATAGAATAACCGTAAACTAACCGATTTTCCAAGGATCGGGAATCCCCTGGACCATGGCCAATCCCTTCTTATTCCACGCGTAATCCGTGTACCTCAAATAATCACGACTCAGCCTCTCGTCGTTCGGATCAGTTTCCTCGGCACCGGGCACACCGCTATCCTTCCAACTGAGATATTCTTGCCAGGGATCAGGAATCCCATTTCGCAACTTACACGTGGGATCACTTTTGCAGTCGTCACAGCTGCTAATCACGACGTACGGCAATGCTTTGACGAGTCGTGGATGAAGAAATGGACCCCGTACCACTGCCGAGACAAAAGTTTTCGTGGGTTCGGTCCACTTGAACTTCCATCCGTCGTGTGTGCGAATCTGTGATGAGCAGCGGACTGGTCGACACGAATGGGAGCCATCTGGTTCTGTTCGGGATAGATTATCGGAAGTGCAATTTTTGCTTTTATGAAGAGAGTTTTTTGTATCATACCTAGTTACAGTTAATTTCATTAAAACATTTATTATAAAAAAATTTCATCGGTTGTACTTCATTTGAGATGAGGTATGGCAATTATTCGTATCGGCAAAACAGAAATAACCTAATTGAAAATAACATTGATTAATCAAATACAAATATTTGATTATACGAAAAAGCAATTTAATTAATGCAATTTATTTTGATAATACAATGAATGCATGCGTGCATATTTCAATCAGTAACAAGTTTAAAATATAGCAGAAAATTCCATGTAAATATTTCTATGATTTCTATTGTATAACCTCCAATAAAAGTCTAACAATTTGCTCCACAATATTGATATTGAATACTCACCAGTTGCTCGTGCGTCATATTTATTTTTTCGGGAACAGCATGTTTCCATTCTATGGCTTTATTTGGATCAATTTTAATTTTCATCACAATAGTTTCTATTTTTTTTATATTTATTTTGATTTTTATGATTTTTTAAATTTACATGATGTTCCATTATTTGTTCATTATTCACTGCATGCAATATTCTTTTATTTATCCGCATACGTGCACCAGAATAACCATTTTTGAATTTTTTTCATTAGAATAAGTGCCTTTATTTGACTGTTTCTCTAACAAAAAAGGAATTTAAAAAAATAACCACATCAAAATGTTATATTTTCAAGCATCTTTTATTTTATGAATTTTCATATCTTTAGACAATCGTCGGGAGACTGCGCAATCGCGTAGGCGGACGGCTCCTCCCGTGCAAAAAAAAACATCTTGCTCTCATCGCCTCTTGCGCGCACACATCATCCTCGCAATAATAAATATCAATAGGCGCCTCTTCTTCACTGCCGACTTTTTCTGCTGAAAATACGCTCGCGCATCGCCGCAAAAATTTCGTTCCTATGTCGCTCGCTCCCTCGCGAAAGGGTCAGAGAGGAAAAGACTCGTCATTTTTTATTATCAAAGTTATATATTTCTGTGCCCGAGAAAAGAGACGTCGGAACATCGCGTCCTCCTCTTTTTGTTTTTATTATTTTTTTATTCTTGTTTATATTTATATTATATATATACGTAAGTATATTTTTTATTTATTTTTATATCACTTAAAAGTACACATCATATATAAATCATCAGCGTCGATCGACGTATCATCATCATCGGCGTTTCTGCGTTTGTTTGTTTTTTTTTTCTTCTTTTATATATTAATTTATTCTTATGTGTTTGTATTGCTTCGAAATCGAGCGCGGCGAAAAGGCCGGCACGTAAAGAAGCACTTTTCCACGTCCAAACGAGTGCCCTTCTTTCGAAATTTCTCATACTCTTTTCGAACTAAAACGATATACCATTCTCCTTTTCCTCGTAATCACGGCAATATATTATATATGTTTTCTGTCATCTCCATCCTCGATATACTTTTTCGAACTCAACTAGAAAAAACTTTTCTTACAAAATACGTGTGTTATACTTTATGTATAAAAATAAGTTTACTAATATTTTCAGTTAATGAAAGTTTGCTCGTGTATATTGTCTCTCATTCATTGCCAGAGACTATGGAATAATTTTCTACATAATGAATCTTTTCTTTTTTTCAATTAAAAGCAAATGAACTTATTAATTTTTACACGCTAATCATCAGACTAAAAAATATAATTTTGTAAAAATTTATTATGACGCTCTCTCTCTTATTCTGTTACAATTTTACTCCATTAATTAACTTATTAACGTACATTTGTTGAGTATAATTTCGGTTTCTCTGAAGGCTTTCTGAAAATATTTTCTTTTTTAAGTGTTTATGAAAATTTGTAATAAGATGAGAATGTATTAATTCTTACGAAGCTAATTATAGTTAAAATATTTTTTTTTTAAGAAATTTAATGAAAAAGTTTATTTCAAGCACTCGAGTAAGTAGATATATTTCAAATTTAATTAAAATTTTTGTCTAATACAAACATAAACGAACGCATATAACTCTTTTTAATTAATGTGACTTTATGTGAGATGTAATATTCGTAAATAAATGAAACGACGCATTCTTTTCCTCTTTTTCTACAGCTAGCAGAACGAAAACGACGCGCTGTCTCGCGTTTGAAATGGCTTATAGAAAACGCAAAATAGAAATCATATTTCTCGCTCAAAATATTTTCTTCTCGTGACAAGCTTGCGCAATTCAAGTGTCGTTTTCCGTTTTCTCAGTCTCTGAAAACGTCCGATCGTTGCCGTGCTTACGACGAAAACTGTCTTGCCGTTTGCGTGTCGGCGTCTCAAAAAATCCTTCTTTTCAAAGCACAACCATTTCAACGTTCAAAATTTTACAAAAATCGTTAGGTATCTTTTTTTGCTTTCTTGGAATTTGCAAATCTTATACAAAAAGATCTCGGAAGATATAGTCGCATGAGTATGATCACTTAGATATGACGCCTTCGATTGCTGGGAATCCGACAACCATTAGAATTTTTATTCGATTTTATTCCTGAAATATAGAGAAGTTGAAATTAATTTTAATCCATATTTCCAGTATCACCAGCAAATAAAAAAAAATTAAGACTAGATTTTTAAAAACGTGTTTTAAACCATTTTAACAGACATTTATAAATGAATTCAAACAAAACAGAGTATTATGACAAGCAGATGAGCTTCAGAATACCACAATTGACTTAGATTTAAAGCCCATACTTGCAGAAAAGCTTGAACCCCAAGAGATAAAACTTACCACATTTTCCACTCTTAAAAATCATCATTTATTTATAACTTCAATTCAACGTAAAAAAATTAATGTCAACGTATCCATATGCATGCAGGAATAATATGTCGATTTGTCAAACTGCGAATTTTCAATCGTCACGACAATCACACGCAAGAGATTGACAATGGGGAAAATTGATTCTTGTGCATAGATGGTGATGTGTACAATCGCTTGTCTCTTCACCGATTCCATAATATATATACGCGACATTTATCCGCAACGCTATATAGCCTCGATTAGAAACGTATTCTCAGTCGCCTGAACACCGTCCGTCATACTTATTGTAGAAAGCCAGGCACACTCGCGTTCAACTCTCGAGTTATCTTCGTCGTCGCGCGCGTATCATATATACTCACTTCGTCACCAGGCAATCAGACGTCGAACAATACAATATTAATCTACGTTTTTTTATGTTACTCTCTTTTTAAAGCTTTCTCCACCGTCTACTTCACGGTCATCCGACAAACACAGCCATTGACATTATTCGAAAATCGCACTCTTTGCTCTTCCGTCGTGACATCATTTTTTTTGTATTGTGTGTTAAAACAATCATTTTTTTCGTTTTTCTTTTTTTTTTAACTTTTTGTTCAGTAAACAATAGAAAAAAAACGGAAGAAATAAATGCGGATACCTACAGAACATGAAGGCCTCCGTGAAATTGGCTTCGCGCATTCGTTAGTTAGTTTTTTTTTGTCATTATACGAGAGCGATACAAAAATTACAGTTACAAATCATCGCTTACATCACTAAGGTGCACTTCGCTCGTAGTGAGGATATATATAGATATATCGTGTATGTGTGTACCCAGAAAAATGTCCGCTCGAACGCATTGTTTTTGTCGTTATGTTCAATTGAAGCTACTGGGAACATTGGATCGAAGTATATAAATAACTAATATTTTACAGCCATATTTCATTAACATACATGACAATGTATTAAAGTTCTACGAATTCAATCATAAAATTGCTTAATGATTTCAATGTGCATGTTGTATAATTGAATGTGAAGTTTGTTCGTTTATTACATTACATTATTTTTTTAATTTCGCAGTCATTTATTTTTTCGATAAGACAATCCTCTGGGTTTACAAAAATTATTGAATTTTTTCATGCAAATATACACGTAGATTCGACGTGTATATGGTATACAGCGAAGTCGAGTAAGTAGTAAAATGAAACCGCGTTTTTCTTGCAAACGTTTTAGTCGTGAACATCATCATATATTCATATGTATGGTATACATGTAATATGATCATCGTGTGTGTGCACGCGCGCGCGTGTATGTATATATACGTTTGCAATCGATAATTAACATTATACGAAAAATTTTGGCTTCATATATATTTGATTGATCGGCAGTCGTCTATACTGAGTGTCGTCTTCTTCTGGAGTTGAAAGGGGGAGATTATAGAGTAAAACTATAGGATCGAAAAACGCGATTTAATGAAAATAAAAAAATCTCTTCTCTGCTTATATTCTCTCGCCGAAAAAAGAAAGACAACATAGGTATAATATGATGCGTGTGATATAGATATATAATTTACTTTCTCTCTTTCAGTAATGTGTGAAAAGTCTATCTTTTTTTCATCTTTTACCGTTTTATTTTCACATAAATATATTATACGTGTGTATTATGCGCAAGCACAACTAACGATTAGGCGGTTAAAAAACAACGACAAGGGGCAACAAACACATCGCAGACGTATATAGAGTTTTTTCTTTCATGATTGCTGATCGTTTACGATCGTTTTTCCGTACGCCGAGTGATGTACAGTACAGTATACAATGTACACCCGGTAAAAACACAGGATACCTCAAAAGCGAAATTACATACGTGTGTGGAGAGAGAGAGCAATTATACAGGTATTTTCTTGGAATTTTGTTTTGAGCTTCAACCTATTCGTTGAAGTCGCGCGTTTTTACCTCGGCGAAGGCGATTTTTCTTCGATCGGGTAATAAAAAGTCAGTAGTGAGCGGAGGAAAAGTGAGTCTTACCGTCGTTCGCCGCGGCAAAAAGGAGCACAGCATTGGAGATTATTGTATGTACGTCCTCGGCGCGTTTCAACGGATAATAAGTATCTATTGTTAAAGAAATTTTCTCTCTATATAATATTTTTATTCTCGTTTTGTTTATAGGAAAAACAATCGGAACAGTGGATCGAGTACAGTTGCATCTTCGAAAAATTATTGGACGAATATTATTTTCGTGATCGTATTTCTCTTTTTTTATCATTAGTAAGTACTTTGACGACTCGTAGCCGTTAAAGTATAAACTTCCTGTATGTCTTGCAACGGTTAACACTTAAGAACTATGAATTTCAACGGCTATTGATATTACCAAATACGAATCGTTTTGGTAACTTATTTTGGTAACTCTTTTTTTTATCCAGCGATTATTTCTCTTTGACGAGAAAAACCGTCGACAACATTACGTAACTTTCTCGTTAAACGGCTTCAATTATAACTTCTACAAGTAATATGTATAATACGCAAAGTTCGAATACAGGACACCGTGTAGTATAATTAACAAATCACTCAGAATGCGTATAGTTTGCGGAACTTTGTAATTGTTCTACGATACTACAATATGGTACAATAAAACATTGAGAATAAAATCAGTAGAAGACATTATAATAAGACAATACCAAATCCCAGTAAACGTTTATCTAAATAGTACTCGTTAAATTAGATTGTATACTATATTAACTATTTACAGATAAACGAGTAGATATAAAGTAAGCACCATTAAATTAAGCCATAGTTTTTCTACATTACTTTGTCTACACGCATATGATTTCCAACTATTAAAATATAAGCGTTTACTTGAACTTAGTTATATACTTAGGATAAAGATTTGGCTGCGTAAATAAGTTCAACTCGTTGAGGATATCTTATTTATCAGTTAGTAACGTATAGTATAAATTAAAGATACTTCAAGTTTGATACGTTATACCTATAATGAAATTTATTCTTAAAAATCAAACTTAAAGTTTCTCGTATTTAGTTTTTTTTCTTTTTTGAGGTAAAATCTGTAATTCAACAGTCACCTCTGACTTACTTCTATATCGTTTAGATATTAAAATAATGATTTGTCTTTTACAAAATAACAGTTCACAAGAATCGCATCAAAAAAGTATCGGCAAGACAAATCTTACAAAAGTGGTTTTCGATTAGTATCTGAATCAAGTCATATAGGATTCATTGTAACACAAGTTACTGGTCAAACAACAGTAGTAATCAAGAGCTCAATTACAAACATTTGCAGTAACTGCAAAACGAAGTAGGTAATTTACTTCATCAAGGCCTACGATTCTGGCATTTCAATTGTTTGTGGCTCATATATGCAACACTGTTGTAAAACAATATGCAACACTGTTGTAAAACAGTAATTTGAGCCTTGTTCGAAACAACCAGAATCACAGCCTCAAACGCAAAAAATTTTCCCGGCGAAAAACGCTTAAATCGCTTCTTTCGTCGGAGTTACGGCGACAGTAATATCCTTGCTGTCGCTTTTACTTTTGGCCTCCTTCGCCTGGGCGTCGTTTTTGGAACCGTTGTTGTTGTTGTTGGTGATGGGATCGCTGATGATCAGGAGCGGCAGGCTGCCGAGGCACATGCATGTACCCATGAAAAGGAAGCAGCTGTTGTAGTTACCCGTCACGTCACGCATCAAACCTGAAAGTAGAAACAGCAGATTTTGAAGTTGTTCGATATCGGTAGATAATGTGACGTTAGATTTAGGCGCATTAGAGATATTATTTAATGACGTAGTGATGGTTGCTCACTTTGAGCTATCGGAGCCATTATACGTGCCTATATCGTATTTATCGTTATTCTGATGAAATTTTTAATTTTTCTTAACGAGTTTAATTGAATTTTATTCATAATAAATTAGAGAGCAGTGGATGACAAAGATAATAGATGAAAATTTGAAAATAAAGAAGATACGAAAGAATTCATGCGAAAAGGGACCATTAGAAAGACTAATTTAATTTACGAAATTTTTTCAGTATTTTTTTTTATAGCAGATGATATATTGTATTTTAATGTATGCTTATACATTTTTGTCGATTTTTCATTGAAATGAAATGGAAAAATTTATTTGTTTAAAATTCGCCTACATGATGGAGCATAGTCAAAAGGCTGTTTTTATAATTTGGCTTCTTATGAAATAAATATCACTCTTAGAGCGTCCTCAATTTTTTATTCTTCCTAAAAGATGTACTATATTTTGATGTCCCTTTAACAGTTTTTTAAAACATGCAATAGCATACAAAAAAATTTCCGCTTAATTACCTCCAGTTATCTTACATTATATTTTTTTTATTGAATAAAAAAGTACACTGAAAAAATATATTTTGACAGATTTGAAAGGGGGTTTCCCTTCAATATGAAATAAAGCATTCGAATTTTAAAGTTGCTAAAAATGTTGTTTGCAGACAAAATTCGTCTTTGTATTTACCAGTAAGGTAAACGACCTTCATTTATTATACCTCACTAATCATTTAAACAATGAATAAAAAGGTTATTCTAAGACAAATTTTGACATGTAAGACAATACTGTAGGCTTGTGATGAGAACTAAAATAAAAAGGAAATATTTATCTTTCTTTTAATTAAAAAATTTTCTTTTTAAATTAAAGACCATGACATCGTTTTCCTTATATTATATTCCTGCTCAATTCGCTCTTTCATATTTCAACGTCCAAGATCATGTACAACAGCGACTCCACGACACAATCCTCAAGTCATCTCCCACCAAACACGTCTGGATATTATATGCCTTTCAGAGAATACTGCACTATCAAACGAGTCAACATGACAACGAAACCGCCCTCGATCGCTTACCACACATCGCACACACATCACTGTTCAATTACAAACAAAGACGCGTAAACAGGTTGTAAACGCGCTCCCGCAAATAATAAGAGCGTCGCAACACGACACGAGGAAAATCAACATTTCATCAGCTTCATCGCCGTGCGCGGCGGATCAGACTCATCAGCTCGATTGAAAAATGTGTAATTGCGCGCGCGCGCCTCGCGGCCGACTTTTTTTCTCGCTCGTTCTCGCCTGATGTTTAATTGCTGAGCGCACAATTGTTTGCTCCGACGACGAGAAAAACACGCGCCCACGTACACGCACACGTTTGTGTGTGTGAGGGGGAAGGGGCTTTCTGGGTTAAGAAAACTGGTGTATAAGGGAGCGATCGTCGAGCTTTCGATTAGACGGCGCGGAGGAGTGCAAGTCAAACGTGGAAGGAGAGGCTGGGAATTCCCGGCGGTATATATATATGCGAGAGTCAAGTGATGGCTTATCGGTGGATTAGAGGTGATATACGAGTATAATCGATATAGACGATCGGCTTAGTTGGCGAGAGTTTGAGTTGCAATTAGCGAGCGACTGATGTAGTAAATTTTTTTCGTTTGGTTTGCACTAATTGGATTAAGATCGCCGATATTTTACTTTCTTTATACTTAGATAGCCACGATGAGTAAAAGTGATTATTTAATGTAATTTTCAAATACAAAGTATATAAAATATAAGTAATGAAATTACTAAAATTATACGCAAGAGTAAAAAGAAAAAGATATTAGCGGGCACAGAAAAGGATGTAAAAAAGTGAATTATGCAAGCAAAGAAATACAAGAGAATGAAAATACCGTAATACTAAATATTTTCATTGGAATTTCGTGGTGTTTCATAAAAATAGAAATTTCTTTGTAGTTTCGTTTACCAGTTTAAAGTTTCAAAGTACTTGATATTTTGTTCTTCTATATCTCAACTATTTCAATGTTTCACAATTTCTTCACAAAAATATTTGCACTTTGAATGTACAGCATACCTATGTCAATTTCCGTTTTTAATATGCATTACACGCATATATATAGACAAAATAAACTTAATCTTTTCAAATTAAATTCCTAATCCAACCGTTTAACATTTCACAAACTCGTATTAAGTATTCATTAACATTCACTCGTATATCCTTCAACGATGAAACGAACACTTATTTAATTCGAAACTTCCCTCGAGACCGTAACTCTAATTCCTCTTTCCCCTTTAATTTC